>CM024587.1:21385657-21593432 GCA_014182565.1 Eucalyptus marginata
GAGATAAAGAGAATGTCTTCTTCAACCCTTTTTTCTTTAATCACCCAAGCAACATGATTGGCTTGTAGTCCTTTTACCCTGTTCCTTTCCATTAGGCAAAACACTCTCTTCCCTATATTAGATTATTCAATTTCAAACCTTTAATTGTGCTTCCAAGAATTTAGTATTTTACTATATGCTTTTTTTTTTTATTTGAAAGGATGGCAAGACCCCTCCTTTGTTGCTTGTTCTTGGAGGATTCTTTCCTCCAAAACCCCAATCAATAATTTTTCCACCTGCCGACCCGGGATGGTGGAAAATGTTAGGAAAATGCAGAAAATCTTCGGGTCACTCTTCGCTGATAGCGATTATTGTTGAAAAAAAAAATAAATAAAACCCTAATTCAGTCAACGTCTCCACTTGCTTCTTCCATCGATTGTAGTAGTTGCCCGAGTTACATGATCGCACGTTTTTATTCATCTGAGATCGATTAGGAAGTTGAAGCCTTCTTCGTGGTGGTTCGGGTCAAACAACAAAGATACTTTTCTTTTCTTCTTTTGTTATTTTCCCTGGGCTGTCTAGGTTATATAGAAAAGGATGATTTGTATTTTTCTATTTATATCATCATTACAATTTCTTTTGTTAAGAGTGGGTTAAACATGTTGATTCATATAAATTTTGAATTTACTCAATTTGCCTTGTTGTATTATGACATGTATAGCTCTTTCAACGATAGGTCAAAAGGGATTATTAGTTTTTGTCAGAAAAGCTCGATACATTAGATAATTGAAGCGAAAAGTTCAACGATCCGATCGAAAAAATGCTTTGAAAGTCGGTGACCCCAGCAAAACCTGCCCTAATCGAGCTTATCAAACTGCACTCCTGCTTCTTTCCCTCGTGTACCAAGAGGCCCATGCAGTGATTATCTAGGTACTAAAGCAACATTGCATGATTAAATTTGGGTAATTCGAAACGATACCTAGGAAGAAAAGGGTCTTAATCAAAACAGCCTTCGAGAGACAGATAGGATCCTTAAGCTGCTCTCGATTGCTAGTGGTTCCCGTGAGCTTATTGGAGAATAAAGGGGGGGCGGTGGTGGGGTTGGACACCGGAATTTGGTAATGGGATGCGTACAAGCGGTTGGTAGGTTATGTTCCCTTTTGCTCTTTTTCCATTGTTTAATTCAACTTGGTTTTCCCCTTTTGGCCACTCCACGAAACAGTCCCATCTGGCGTCCAAGAAAGCTTTCGAAAAGTCAAGTTAGAGACAAAACATGTAGCCTCTTCAAGGATGGAGAAGAAGCTTCATTTTTCTTCCCCTTTTTTTGGGTAATTTTAATTATTTACATTTTCATCGATAGATCATCGACGTGTGAAAGAATTTTGTTCACAAAATTAGGGTCTAAATACATGTGTCACTTGTTCGGAAGGTGAATGTGTAGGTATTTATTTGTGCTCGTAGTGGACTTAATAATAATTTAGCTTCTTGATAAGAATATTATATTATTGTTTATTGGCGTTGTTTAACTGTAAAGTATGTTTCTTTTCTTATACGTAATGATTTTTGAGCTTTTTGTGTCGGGCTCTCATTTTTGTCAAATGGAAGTGAAAGTGCAATTCTTTTTATAAGATGCGTTTATTATATGATCATGCATATGGTCACTTTCTTCACTTAAAAGTTAGTGGATCACCCCCAGTGTTGCACCGGAAAAATCAACGAAAGGACAAAAAATATAAAAATAAACCGAAACTTAGAAGTTAATGAAATTATCTGTCATAGTTAAATGAGAATGGAACCTAAAGATTTTTAAGCAAAAAAAAAAAAATCATTTTTTCCAGAAACAATATAGAGAAATTGGATTAACGTAAAAGTGCACAGGATAATGCTTAATTTAGGGTTGAGCATGACTCACACAATCATTTATTAAACGATAATATCAATTTTTTTTTAAAAAAAATAAAAGTTTGGTAACATATAAATATATTCTTAGTTTTTTTTTTTTTTAAGTTCGACATTATTCAGTAAATCTCATCTTGAAATTAGATTCCCCATAAAGATTATTTATACGACAAACCCTATATTCTCAAGCCGAATTAAGGAGGAATAAGCTTGATTAGGCAACCTAGGGGTCTATACTTTAGCCTATCTATACAGAAAATCATTTCAACGTCACCAAAGTAGCACTTGCTAAACCTAATCATTGCACTAATGAATTATACAAGTCTAATCCAAGTGCTCTTATCAAATGGGTCAAACAATAAATTTGGACTTCTTTTTGAAAATTAAGCCCACAATAGGGGGAGATCCATTTAATGGAGCTGATCATTGACTAAAATGCTTAGATCCTCGTCATTCAACGTTTCCATTCTCCTATCATACTGTTAAAACTGCGGCCATCAACCGTCCATTCATCGTGACAACGTAACTAGAGAATAAAACTTATCTAGTTATGAATAGATAGTCGGTCCATAAAACCGAATAACACGGCTATTACAGAATATACACATAGATAATGTCTTAATTCAAATATATCTTTATTTCTATGGCCAAAAGAGAAAGATCTGTCTATCCTAAAACCGCAAGAAAAACAAGCGAAAGAGGAAAAAAAGGGGGAAAGTTCCAAAACCAGGATGCGTGCTGCCAAAGAAGAAGAAGAGAAACCATGGTAAGTGCCAAAATGATAAAACAAACGAGCAAATAATAAATGAATGAAAGGAGCCGGGAAATAGAAATAAATTAGAGGATAGGCGGCCCATTGAGTTAGGTGGGCCCACGCTGCTCCGTCCACAGAAAAAGAAAAATTTTATAAAAAAAAAAGAGTCGAGAAAAACATTTCTTTCTTAAAAAGAAAAATTCTAAAATGAATAAATCAGAAGGTCCTTGAAGGGGTGACGTGAGAGGGAGTTTCGGCCGTCGATGATTGACTTTGACCCGCCCGGGGTCACCAAATCGGACGGCCACACGCCGTCCAGCGGAGAAGCTGGGCGGCACTGTTACTCGTGCGTCGCTTGTCGCGTAAGGACCTCTCGGGAATTCACGAGCAGTGGCGACTACTCTCGTTTCGTGGGTTCGGGCGGGCGCTTTTAAGCCTTGGATCATTCGCACACGTTTCCGCCTCCCTCATCTCTCTCTCTCTCTCTCTCTCTCTCTAGCGCTTGCTTTTTCTCGCTCTAAAGCTGTGCCTCCTTTCGCCGCCCCGAGAAAGGAAACGCGCGCAAGCAAGGGCCTTTCGCGAGCCGGAGGTAGATTGAAGTTCTGGGTTCTGTTCTTTTCCTCTTTTTGATCGGACCCCTTTCGGCTTTTCGCGGCGGAATTCCGTTCCGGAACCGGGTTTCTCGGGTTGGGTTTGTTGTTTTTTTTTCCTGTCGTCCTCCTCGTCCTCCTCGTCCTCGGATGGTTTCTGGGTTGACGGTGATCGCGCGGCTCGAGTGAGGTACTGGCGATGATCGACGGCGATTGTGGTTTTTTGTTTCTGCTTTTTGGGTTTTGGTTTTGGGGTCTGTTTTTAGAGCACCGTCGTTCGGAGAGTCGAGAGGTGTGCAGCTTTTCGTGCGCTTGAATCGCGGAGAAAAGTGATCCTTTTTGCGGTTTGATGGAATGGTTCAAACAGGGCCTTTGCTTTTTTAAAAAAAAAAAAAAAAAAGGAAACAGAGAGTCCGACTTTATTGGGTTGAATTACGGGTTTGTGGCCATCT
The DNA here is from genome assembly GCA_014182565.1 of Eucalyptus marginata. Lineage (NCBI taxonomy): Eukaryota > Viridiplantae > Streptophyta > Magnoliopsida > Myrtales > Myrtaceae > Eucalyptus > Eucalyptus marginata. Next base: position 21,389,332 of record CM024587.1, read on the forward strand.
GGGTCTCTTATATTGCTTGCTCTTTTCTTTCTTCTCCTGGTGTTGTTGTTGCTTTTTTTTTTTGAGAGGGCGACTTCGTGGGATTACGCTTTCTGGCTGTTTTTTTTATTTTTTATTTTGGCTGTGTTTAGATGAAAAGAGGTTTCCATCTGTGAGCTCTCCTTCTTTGACCCTTTACATGGCGTGTGAAACTATCTCTGATTCTATGGCATGATTATGTTTTGTGGTGAATGCCTCTGGAATATGTAGCTGCACATATTCTGTTGTTTTGTGGAGTTTCGGACCACTTTTTGGCTGTTTGGAAGTCTGATTTTTGCGCCTACCCAGTATTTGCTCATTTGATTGGCTTTCTGATTTCTCTTCTTGCTTTTGAGGAGGCTTTCAGTCAACTTAGGTAGCTTGGATGCTGTTTAATTAGCGTATGACATGTTTTTTTTTTTATGTATGAGTGATTTTCTTTCCCGTATCTGCATATTGGGGTACATGTCTCATTGCATGAAGCTGCTGTGCCTCTGTGCTCTTTTACTTTTCTTTTTGGGTCTTTCTGTGGTGATACATGTAGTTAGTTAAGTTTTCAGGCTGTTTTGGGTAAGTTTGATTGGGTGCTGGTGTTGTCTGTACCTTCTATCCATCTCGTTAGATAGTCTGCACTCTGCAATTCTCTCTGCTCTTTTATCATGGTTCTTTTCGTTCTTGTTGGTGTAATATTTTAATGCAATAGAGGAAGTTTTCGTCTTATCGAATTGCTGATTTATTCCTGCAACTTGCGAGATTTTGCTGGGCCCTTTGTCTTGTCGAATTGCTGGTTTTTTGCTTGCGACGTGCAAAATTTTCTCTGGGCCTGGAAACTTTTACTGTTTGGTGGAAGCTGATGTAGGTTGCATAGGATTTTGCTACATGCAAACTTTCTCTGGGCTCGAAACTTTCCACCGCTTGGTGGAAGCTGATGTATGTCGCATAGGATTTTTTTGTTATGCGTGTGGACTTTGCAAATTTATTTGTTCTTTCCTCATAGTAATTGACATCATCAAAGCTTTCTGTATGCTGGGAAAGTTTATATCAGCAGGGCATGTTTTATCATGCAGGTTTTCACACATATATGTGCTGTATCATTGTATTTTATTGTCTCAGTTAACGGAAAGGATAATATCTTCTCTGATGGATTTGCTAATGAGTGTTTTTCTTTGAACAAGTTATTTATAACTTTTTCTTTGCCCTCTAATGGATGGCTTTTGTTGATAGGAGGTTAGGATGATAATAGACAATATTTTGCTGAACCTTGCAGGTTTTGAACGTTGGATACCTCTGAACATGGATGAATTTTCTGGAGAGAGAACTCTTCATAAGTTTTCTGCGCCTTCTAGGGGATCCAGTTTGGTGATGAGGGATACGGCAAGTAGTAGGGCTCGGAAGGCTCAAATTTGCAGCAGGTTGGGATGTAGCAGCAGAATTAATGAAGTAGGTTCCCCAAACTGCTTGCGTAGACAAGTGCAGATATGCAAGGCCCTCGTTCGTTCTGTAACAAATGGGAAAGAAATAGCGGAGAGCTCTTCCAGAAGTAATCTGTCAGCAAGCAGTCAAAGGAAATCCTTCCTGGATCGTCAGAAGAAATATTCTTCTCAGCTAGATTCTGATTCATCCGAAACAAGCAGTGTTCAAGATGAACCCGATGTTTCAGAGGACAACCCGCCACCGGGAAAGATCCAAAGAGGACTTCATCTTGAAAGTGGGGCTGCTGAATTTAGGGAAGTTGTACCTACAGAGATGGGAAGTTCTAGTGCAGCATCGAGTTCAAGATCTGTGGACAACAATTCCCTCGATATAAGTTCTGATAAAACAGATGGTCCCACGAATTCCTCTGTTTCCATGGCATCGAGAAGCGTCAGCCAGCCTGCACGAACTAATCTTAGTCGCTGTGGTTTGAGAAACATTAGGTGTAATTCAGCATCTAACGTCATCCCTTCCAATGGATCACCATCAAATCCAATGCTTAACAGAAAGAAGGATGTGATCAAGAAGTCAAATGTTGAAGGTGAAGCTAGTTCTTCAACTAGAGGTAAGATTGTTGGCAGACCATCATTAGAAGGACAAAATTCCAGTTCTGAAGCAGGCATATCCATATCTGAGTCAAGACGAGCAAGATGCAGGGCTCTTAATCAGGACAGTGGTGTCACGTCTTTGAGGACTCAAAGGTCGAATAGTTGTGCTGAGCCAAGGGGCTCATATCAAGGTAATTTGAGCAGGTCTCGAAACAGGTCCCGTGCTATGACCATGCAGGCCCATCAATCTCCAATGGCAGCTGAGAATGCTTCCTCTTCACATCGCAACTTTTCTGTCGAATCTGCCTCTAGTCGTGCGTCTGCATACAGTCGGCCAAGTAGCAGCAGCGAGAGTTCACGGCGTGTGATACCATCTGGTCTTGCTGAAATTGGCATCGGCCGCTCCTTGATGAATCAGGATAGGTTTCAACATTACAATATGGATGGTATTGCAGAGGTACGTGGTTTTCAGGTTCAATTTTTTTTTTTCAAAAACATCAAGATTTCAAATGGGGTGGGTAAACAAAGGTTAATTCTGTAAAGGCAAGGTATATAATAACCTTGCTATTGTGCAAGTTCACAAAGGTCTAAAAAGTCCAGAAACTGTGCCTTGTCTTATGCAAATTTAGCCTGCATTTGAAATCAAAACTACTAGTTGAGCGTGATAAAGTTACCCACGATGTTGACACAGGACTATTCCCTTTGGACAAGCCACTATACTTTTTATGGACAAGAAGTTTATAGATGTGAACTATCCAAATTATGTTGTCTAGATGGATATGATAATAATGGTCATGGTAGGAACAACAGTAGCAGCACTGTCGTTAAGCTTTATCAATTTAAACTTTACAGGAGTTAAAACTGGTTGGGTGCTATTATCAGCTGCTGTTGACACTGCTGATCTATCTCTTTCCTCATTTTTAGTTTTTGTTTGGAGTGTTTGGCCAGGTTTGAGGGTGGGTTGGGGTACAGGAATTGCTCAACAAGGGCATGATGTGTTTTGCACCACCTTGGATTGATTATATGTAATAATAAGTTGGTTCCTATAACATGATATATTCCCTTATCATGTTATGTTGCAATGTTGTGCAGGTATTATTGGCTCTTGAGAGGATTGAACAAGATGAGGAACTAACTTATGAGGTAGATTTTGTAGGTTACCATGCCCTACGGAGTTGCCTGTTGCTTTTTGACTTTCTATGACCATCTTGCAGCAACAACGTGCTCTAAAAAGCAATATATATATATATATATATATATATAATTTTTTTTTTTCTGGTGCATCACTTTTATGGTCAACTTTGAGAAGAGAGTGGATTTATCTGATGTTTTCACGGATTGTAGTTGTATCATGGCAGTGATAAAACTCACTCTCTTTTTCTGGCCTCTTGCAGCAATTAATTGCTCTGGAAACTAATATATTTCTTAACGGGATGAACTTCTATGATCAACACAGAGAGATGAGACTGGATATTGATAATATGTCGTATGAGGTTTGTCTACACATTGCGATTGTGTTACAAATTAATTTTATTCCTTTGGTCTCATGCTCAGGACTTCATATCGCTTTCTTTTTTGGTTTCAATTTTATTCCTTTGGTCTCATGCTCAGGACTCCATATTGCTTTCTTTTTGGTTTCAGGACCTGTTGGCTCTAGAGGAGAGGATGGGTAATGTAAGCACTGCATTGACAGAAGAAGCATTGGTGAAGTGTATCAAGAAAGAAGTATACCATCCTACAGCTTCTGCCAGTGGGCAGAATGATGATGTCAAATGCAGTATCTGTCAGGTAAAATTAAAGTTAACAGGTTTTGCAATGTAATCTTCATTCGCGAGGCTTGGCTTTATGCAGAAGTCAATTTGATGTTTTGTGGTTTTTACCAGGTAGTATTTGAGATTAAAAAACGACTAAAAATGTTTCTCTATATCTGCTGGTGCTAAGGCCTTAATAGGATAAATTGCTTGACTCTAGGATAACTGTTCTATAAAAGACACAACGTTAATTGGGTCTGCCAAATTATTTATGAGCTGAATAGATTGCCTACTGGTGTTGCTGTCTTAGTCAGCAATTTACAAGGCCATCATGAATGTGTTCCAATATGAGCTAACTGATGGAAGGGTTGTGTGAATTAGCTGCCAAAGGTTGTTTTTGTCGATGAAAAAGGACCAAATTTTAGTTGCTTTTGAAGTAGAAATGTGTTTCAGTGGTTATGATTGAAACTGTTATATATTGACGGAGCTGTAGATTCTATTGGGGAAAGATCGCAACTCGAGGTACCTTGACTTTTTTTCTAGTTTTGACATATTAATTACCTTTTAAGGCAATTGTTCATGCTAGTCTTCTTATCATTTGAGAACAATTTGGAGAAGACCATTGTCTCAAGTAATTGTCTTCTGGTGTTTCAATATTGGTGAGGTTTTAAGAAGAATTTCCAAATAATTTTTTTCATTTACATTTGATTTTGATTTTGGACAGAACATGATTGTGGTAAACTTCTCAAATGAAAACGCACCTTTTAGTTTTGTGAACGGAACAATCAATTTGTTTCAATAGTTAATGGCTGCTCATTTTAAGAATGAAGAACAGCAGTTTGCAGAATTCTTTAAGCAGGCCCGAGATGCTCACGTAGCTTTGTTCCTTTTGCTAATTGCTTATTGCAACTGTTGGACTGTCTTCCAATTCTAGTCTGTTTTACACTTCACATCTTCCTGTGGTGGTTGTATCGTGTAAACTTTGTATACTGGTCACAGGAGGAGTATGTAGCAGGAGATGAAGTTGGGAGGTTGGCCTGTGAACATGTGTATCACTTGTCCTGTATACAGCAGTGGCTGCGGCTCAAGAACTGGTGTCCTATTTGTAAGGGCTCAGCAGAACACCCTCAGTCATCTTCCCCGTCGCAACCGACGAGTTGAATTTGGTAGTCTGAAATTCTTTGTAAAGGAAAGTACGTTGCTCCTTCTCCCTCTCTCCCAGTGTACATATTGGATATTTTTGGTAACTCATTCAATCAAATAAACCCTGCTCTCTAGGCTCTCGGTGGCAGAGGATGAACGTTCCATGAAAAAGACTGGAATGCAACTTCCAATGTTTTTGGTCTTTGCTGTTCATGGTTGGTTTTATGCTTTTGTTATAGGGTGAATTGGTTCTTGGAATCCCTTCATAGTCCTGCATTTTAAGAACGAAGGACATTGTCCATGGAAGATGCTTCATCAATACCTGTTGGGGGCGAAAACGACCACCTAAACCCTTTTTCTTAAAATTTGCCTTATGTCCGTAATTGTCATATAAAGATTATGATCCATTGATATGCTGCCAAACTCAATGATCTGCTTAATTGCTGTAGCTATTGCTAAGCATAGTTTGGGTTCGACACAGTTAATTGCTTACATTAAGAATTAGTGTAGATAAAGTTCAATTATTAAGAACTTGATGGTACTGCATGCAAAAGCGTTCTGGTCAGCCAACTATATGATGACATTGGACCTTTGACATCTATAAGATTTAAGATGCGGCTGATGGCGACGGGTCTCAAATATGATACAGCTTTAATCCAACTGGGCTAGGGGCAATGTGGAGGGAAACTTGATACCTTAGGAAGATCGAGTCGACGCGTTCAGAATGAGATAATCTCATATCGACAGATTGGTCACCTAGACAAGGATGCCTTCCAATCACAAAAGGCGTTGGGCGAACTTTTACTTGTGTATCGAGGTAACAAGCTGACGTACTCTCGACATAGACTGGCTTACTGCAGAAAACTGATAGTCAAGCTGATCAACTAACTTGGAGAGAATTGGAAAAAGAAGCAGAAGGAAACAGAGAACCATGAACTTTGTACCCTCATCCTTGCATCCTTTCTTGAGTGCAGGCTGCAATCGAAAAATTAGAAACTATAATGAATAGGGGTGAGCATGGTCTGGGTTGGGCTGGTCCGTCCTCTAACTCTAGGACCAACCCGCATAGTGTTTGTCCTTAATTTTTGGGACTAAGGACTGACCCTATTGAGCTTGGACCGAGGACTGGACTGACCCAATGGGTTCGGTCCGGTTTCAAGGTCAACCTGGGACCAACCGATAATTTTTTCTTTCATTTTTTGTACTCCTTGAAAAAGCAATTGATGACCCAACTAACCCAATGAGTTCGGTTCAGTTTCAGGGTCAACTTAAGAGCAATCAATAATTTTTTATTTCATTTTTTGTACTTCGGCAACTGAGGACTGTACTAACCCAATAAGTTCAATGATGAGCGAGGTCAGTTAAGAAAGGCAAGCAGTAAGGGTCAAGTGGGGTGAGCGTCAAACAAAATGAGCATTGAATGTTGAGCGTGGAGCAACAAGCCAAGCGAGCATTGAGCGGCGAGCGGCGCGAGTGACTCAAAGCGAGCAAGGAGAGTGTCAAGTGGTGAGCGACGAAGTTATTTCTTTTGATTTTGGCAAATTAAAGATTAAGAGGACAAATAAGATAGAAGAACGAATACTAGAGGAGGATGCTATAAGGAGTTGTTTATGTCTTTTTGGATGCCACAAGAACTTCTCACAAAAACGTTTTCCTCCTTTGTAAATTATAACTATTAATGCTGTAAAAGACACTAAAAATCTAAGTTATTAAAAAACAATGAAAAATTACTTAAACTCCTCACTAAAGAGATGTTTAATGTTGTTGATTTGTTTATTTTAAGGTTTTCTCTATATAAAAAATTATATATATAGTCGGGGTTGGTCCGGGTTGGACCGACCAGTAACTTTTTCAAGATCGATGACCAACTCGCACAAAGATTGGTCTAGAAACCGCAATTTAGGACCAAGTACTCAACCCTGGCCCTCCTAGAAACCGGACAGGACCAGGCAAGACGGGATCGGCCGGGGGTTGGTCCAGGGTTGACCTTGGACCGATGCTCACCCTGATAACGAAGTGAGAACATTCAAAAATAGTTGATGCAACTTATGAGATCCCTGACCAGTAACATTAATTGCGTGAATGCAATGATACATGGCCTTGGATGCGTTTGGGAAGACTTTTGGGGAAAGTCTTTGGGAAAATGCAAATATCTTTGAGTTAAATGTGTTTTCCAAAATGCAAATCGTGTTTGGTAAAGTGTAGTTTGAAAGCCTTTTGTGAAGTACCTTTGAGCAAAATGGTGTTTGGAGGACAAATGACTTTTGTGATAAAAAAAAATTACCAAAGGAAAAATAAAAAAATTTGACCGGCAAGGGCAGGCGGCTATCGGCGACCGCCGGTGACCTCCGACGATCTCCGGCGACCCTAGATCTGGGGCGGCGAGGTCGTGCGACGCCGCCGAAGGTCGAGGCGAGCTCGCGCGACCCCGATCGGCCGTCGCCGACTCAGATTTGAGCCGTGAGGACCCAGATCTGGGCCACCGTGACTTGCCGGGGTGGCCCCTCACCATGGTTGTTGAGTCACCGTGACTTGCAGAGGTCGCCCGACTCTCCGACGACGATCGCCTAGGTTGTCGCGATCACGCTGGTGTCCCTCTAGCCGTCACCGGCCCCTCGCAGTCAGGAAGAACTGGTGGAGAAGATGAATAGTATCCTCACAAGGGCAAAAGACAGCAAAACAAAAAGTTCGTAAGGACAATTTCGGAAAAAAAAAAAAAAAATATGAACAGTGCCTGCGTGGGCATTGCCGAAGCCGAGTGCCAAGCCCAAGGTGAGGACCTGCCTTGGGCTTTCCGCCTTCACAAGGCTGACATTTGGAGAATGGGGGTTCAAATTTTTTGCCAAACACCCCTTATTTGGCCCAAGGGGCTTTGGACCCCCAAGGGGCTTTGGGAAGTGGTTCCCAAAGACCACTATCCTGTCCATCTTAGGCGGTAGCAATTATCCGTATAAACCATTCAAAGACAAGGAACAAAGCAGCATGTCCGCAAGTTTTCTGTGTCTTAAATTCTGTTACCATATTCTTAACTACTCCAACGGACGGCTTGTTCACCGACTCAGCTCATGCATTTCTAGGCAACGATGCCGGCGGAACTTTCCTTTTGGGCAATTAAGAAGTCGGTTTCTTACATAACTGACCTGTGTCGATGACACCCTTACTTCGCCACAATTCACCCTACATTAATTTAACCCAAAAACAATTTTCTGCAGCTTTCATCTTTCAGTGCTTCACCAACGCCCAAAACTTCAAACTCTTTTGTAGTATTCTAGCATTCTTCGCTTTCCATCTTCACGTTAATATGGAGCTTTCGCTTGATCTTAAGTCAGCTTTGAATGAAGATCAAGTGAAGCTTCACGTAATTAGTTCGCTGCTTGCCAAGGCCAGAGTCACCATTCAGGATAAGGAGACATTATTTACTAGGACAAACTTCGTCACTACACCAGCCGACCACATGAATACAAAAGTTACTCTCACATATTTAGCAAGGATCACCAAAGGAGAGCTCTGCAATAGGATATCTGCTTCGTTCATTTACTTCTTACAAAGGATCCATCCCTAAGTAGGGAAAAAATAACAAGATTTGACATTTTGTAGATTATCTACATTGAATACAGAACATGCGTTTTGTCTCTATAAACTGTACATTTATATTAGGAGTGGCTCAAGCAGGACAATAAGAATTAAGCACCACAAAGGTGCAACAGTCCAGCAAGATATCAGCCAAAGAGAATAGGCTAGGCCAATGAAGAGCCAAAACATCAAGGCTATTCAAATTTCAGCGGAAGCCCATCTGCATGATTGCCTCAGCCAGCGACCTAGCCGCTGATTTGGTGACTTCTGTTTGGTATTAGAGTCCGACTGCGAAAACATGAGATCTCATCTGTATGCATATGCATTTCTCTGTAACCTGACTTTTTATTATCAGGAGAGTAATCGCAACTTGGGTTCCTCAGTCAGCCAGGGATCTAGCCCAAAATTTTCTATCCTTCTCTTTCTGCCAAAATAGTAAAGATCACATCATCATTGTTGGGTAAAAGAAGGACATCCACTGCATCTCATAGAAGAAAGACAACTAAAAACTTACAACAAAGGAGGTAGGGTTGCATGAATCGTCAGTTAAGAAGCATCTTTAACAACCAAATTAGGCATAATTAGTAACACTGATATTGCATCAGAATGGCATTATTAACACCAAATCCATTGGATAAGAGAGAATATACATGTACAGCACCAATTCTGCTCATTCCATTTTGGTGGACTCACCATAAAATCCAACCATACACTAGGACAACACCCAACATGTTACTTGAGAGATTAAGGAAAGTACACAAGCATTTCAACTTCTGTGGACTAGTATAATCGAATGTTTGAGAATTGAGAATTGATATGCTGAAATAGCAAGTAAAGACTGTAACATATTCATATAAGAAAAAGCATATGTGCTTATCTGCCTAGCCTGCGGAAACTGGAAATTTAGTGTCCTTAAACACCTGCTCATACAATATCTGATTTCCAGGATGCTGGGGTTCAACATTAAAATCCTAAAACACCATAAGACAGATGTTCCACTCTGGGTGTTAGCATAAGTTATTCAAGCTAAAAACATACATAAGTTTTAATTCCACTTCTATAATCACTCCCTTTATTATGTTCACTGGATTCCTTTGCTATAGTTTGGTATAACCATGGCATTTAGATAAGCCTTTGTTTTTTTCATGAGGCAGAATGCTGACTACTAATATCCATGCTCACAGAAGCCCATGTAAATACTTCACAAGGGATCTGTATCTGAGAGAAGCAGCTCTCACAACTGATTTGTGCCCCTCAACTTATCATTATATACCTGCATTTGAGCTTCTGCCACCTAATCTTGCAATTTTCTTTCTATTCCCGTTGAGCATGTAATTTTAAGAATATATTTGACAGCGACCTCTAGAGCTAAAGTGGATGATTAATCAAAGGAACATTTCATTTGAAAAGTAATGTGTGTACATTTCTAAAAGGTCTCTCTTTGAGAAATGCCCAGGCCACAGTTTTCAATGTATTTTCATTATTAAAACCTGGGAGAAGAATAAGTCCTATCTCAATGCTCATGCACTTGGAGAAACTGTGTCCATTCAAAACCCACAAAATGAAAAACAGAAACCATGTCCACTGAAGAAACTTCGGCAAAGACACTGGACACCAATTGTCAAAAATGAATATATCGCACGCATATAAGTATGCAGAGTACATGAATATAATTGTCATTCCCGTAAATTATGTGGATATGACACTAGTCCAAATTCCTTGCCAAATTGGGCGGACAACCAGATCAATCAATTCTATGAGTATCAAATGACCATTGGTGACAGGTTTCACTTGAGGAACTGAGCCAGCAAATCTTGTCATTATGCATCTATTAAAGCATTAGCAATAACTACACTCCATCATTCCTTCTTCAAATTCGACACATACGATAGATAAAACCTACCCATTTACACAGAACTATAATTTTCAGAGAATATGATTCTATTAAGGCACAATATCTGTTGATTCGCTTCATCTATGCTGAAGACGCATCTTGGGAGATGATGAGATCCAAAAAAGTCTACTTAAGGATAAAGAAATTTCACAAAACCAATCATCACTGGTCAGACACTATCCTCAACTGACCATACTTCATTGCCCAGCAGGAAAAAAATACCTGCCCATACTTCACATCTAACTGAGCACAGCTTTAGATTCACCAGATAAAACGGCATGGCAATTACATGTAAATTGATCGATTTATCCTTCTTACATTTGCTATAGATAAGAATGAACGATTCGTGATTTCCCAACTCATTGTAAAAAATATGGGAATTTAATTAAGGCTTTCTTCATCAGTAACGTAACAGCTTTCAAGTTAGGCCACGTGGATGAAGTGTAATCTTTTCATTGATGGGTAGGCTTTCCGTAATTTATATATATCTACATATAGAAGTGCATTCTATGCATACAGTTGACATATGTTGCACTTGAAACCTACAGACGTCAATGTTTACATTAGGTTTGGAGGTCATTGCTTAACAACCAGAAAAATTAAGCACGCAAGTCTAGTGAAGACCATGAGAAATTGAATGTTTTTCAACGTAAGTAAATTAGACCAAAGTAGTCAAATTACCTTTTCTACTAAAAGTGCTCCGGTGCTTGCTAAATTGTATCTTTTATAGAACCACAGAATTACATTATTTTGCACTCTTCAAAAAGTATTCATAAGAAATGTCGTTAGAATTATAAAATTTTATGAAGAGCATGTGTGCCATAAAATTAATCGATTTTTAGACTGAATTAATTTAAAAATACACTCAATGAACAATTCCATCACTCAATCTAATAACCAAAAGAAACAACCACACCATGTAATAACCACAAACAAAATCAAATTAAATATACAAATCTTAAATACTGACATAACAAATGATAAAACTCAAAATTGTTGACAGACATAGGAATTCTTTGTTGGCAATCTTCTTCAAGGCCAATGGTTTATATCGAGTTTTTGGGTTCGTTTTCTCAAACTAATAACTTGTACTTGGGGTTAATTGGAGTTGATTGTGTCTATCAAAGACAAAAGAAATGTAAAACATGAGGTTGAATTGTCCCTCGTCAACTAGCTAGTGAATTTTGTCAACCTACATGGCTTTATAAAGCAAGGCTATTTCCTTCCCTGCTCATAATTTTCCACCAGGTTGTTCCCACATTGACCGCATAGTGAAGGTTGTGACCATCCATGGCTTTTATAAAGCATCATTTAGTGTTCAAAAAGCGCTCTTAAATGATGTTTAAAGGTCGGTGGGCTCTAATCTTTCGATGGTTGAGCATTCTTTTTGGGCTTTTTTAGGAGGCCATTAGAGAAGAAAGTAACTGGAAAATGAGGACGACTCAGCACAAGTCAACACGCATTTTTAGCTAGTGCAGCAAGCTGACTTATGCTCCTAGTGCTGAATTCACTCTGATTCCGTTTGTAGTATGACCTGACAAGAATTGATGTTTTGAATTGTGGTATCAACAAATTCACAAGTGAAAGCTTAGACTATATTAATTAGCTTTTAGTGGATCTGATAGAGACAGAATGCATTCAGTGTACAAAGGCCGAGGTTAGACTGTCTTAAATTGAACAAATATTAATAGATATCTCGACTTCAATAAAATCTAAATGTACCTATTTTAAACAAGTGATTGATAGTACATGCTCCCAAAAGGGAAGATGTTTGCTTTTGATGAAACATCGGGAGCATCTTTTCCAGCATGCACCCTTCTCCCTGATATAAAAGAAGGCACCGGGTTAGCTAACAACTCTTACAAGAGAAGTTTAAGGAAGATAGGAAAATAGAAGCAGCTATAGACTCCAGCCAATTTAATTCGTCTGAACAAGACATTTCTACATTGAGACGGCACAACTTTAAGTGTTAAAAAGTTCGCATGAATTATACAAAGAAAAGCATCTGGGAGAAGGAAAAAAGAAATTGATTTCTAACTATGAAATTTAAATCCTTCGTGCAAAGCCCATAATCCATGATAAAAAGACAACATCCTCAAGGAAAAAACAAGCGACTATGGATTTATCGCTATTTGATGTTCTCACCAAGGCAACTGAACGTGAAATCTTCTCACTATATGGGGATCTTCTTTATTCAATTGACCTTCAGGAATTGGTAAAAGTCTTAACAGATTCTCATACCATCAGAAATTGCATTTACACATCACATTTCACAGTATTAAGCAGTGTCAAGGATTTCGCCTTGGTGTGCAAAATCTTCATGAGAAAGGGTGACTGACTGTTGTTATACAGTTGAACCAAATTTTTTTTTGGACAGCTGCTCTCTTTCATTAATTATGCACCTAATATAGCTCGAAAGTCGTCACTAATTTTTCAACAGTTTCAAGTAAATGGCAAAGATGTTTCAAAGGCCCAACCAGAATGAAGATTCACCTGAATGATGGTTTTCTAGTCAAAGCACGCTATTTGATCTCCTCATGAAAATCAATGCTTTAACGCCTTCACTTTTGGACATTCAGGATATCAATAGAGCAATTGCTTTTCAAATGAATACTGCCAGACGAATGGCAACTCCTAGATGATACATTCTCCATCTGTGCAAAGTATTTAAATAATCTGGAGTCTGCAGCCCTCGGTTTATCCAGGTTATCTTCACAATGATCTAAATCCTCTGATATGATATGAAATGTCAATAAACATACAGATCAAAGTTGATCAACTATTTGACAATCTGCCAAAGTAAACATTAGAAACTGTGAAACTCTATTGCACTGGTTTTACCTTTGAAAATCGATGCAAGATAAACTTTGAAGATCCTTAAAATTCATTCTCATGGACAATGCGTTGCAGGAGAGTGGGATCTCTGCGCTGACTAAGCAAGCGAGTCAACGTCAACCACAACGCAAAGCATTTGACAGAGCAATTAATAAGAGGATCTTCAATGAAGCACCTCTGTCACTTCATTCTGACTGCCCCCATTCGCTGCAGCAGGCAAATGCAGATTGAAACATAGGCATGTACTTGATAAGAGCAAGAACAGGGGATCAGAAGACAGCCACTTTTTCTGAAGACTTTTATAGAGTGCGATGGACTGTCTAAGAAGAATATATCGACAAAGAGCATCTCATCTCATCCCTCATATGAACGCATGGAAATTTTTTCAAGCTGCAATGGCCAGTCTTCTCCAAGTTGCTGTGGGTTTAACTCCATTGCAGCCTTGAAATCAAGCAAGGATATAGAGCATGGCGAAGTCTCTTCCTGCATGCCCCCTACTACAGAGCTACTACCTCGTGTAGCCAAGTGATTTTTTTGATGAGGGCATGCCAATGCTGACCCTTCCTGGTACCTGCAGCTTCTGCAGAGGATGCCCTCTTGGAACATTCCCAGACCTTGCTCCAACCAACTCAACACAAGACCTGATCAACTGCTTCAAGTATACATCTAAAGAACTGTTCAAGATATTCGCACAATCTTGGGAGACCCCTTCCATTCCCTGACCTACTGCAATCTGCTCCATTCGTTTCTTCAGTGTTTCTGAGTCGAACAGCTGACCATAATCATAACAGCTAACATAATCACCATTGCTTCCTACGGGAGAACTTCTAGTGCTGCCACCTATACTAGGAGAGCAGAATGGGATCCCAAGGGGTGCAACCAGAGAATTTCTGGCAGAATCTAAGAAGTTTACCTGCTCCACATCTTCCCTTTCTTCAAGAACAGGAACAAGTGTCTGATCTTTGCCATGCACCCTATATTTATTTACTGAGTGCTGAATTGATCCTTCCTTTTCATCCTCAGGAGGCCGAGTAACTGACCGAATATGCTGAAACAGTCTCGGGTAATCTCGCGGAGTCAACTCACCATTCTCCCTGATAACCTTCCTACCACTCTCTTCAATACTTGCGGAATGAGACAAGCAATCCACTTTGCCATTTGGTCCCAAAGGACTTGGCCGATCCTTGAATTTGCGATCACGGATTCCAGACCTGACCTTTCTAGGGGACAGGGGAAGGACACCATTGGACCACACAGAAACATTTGGATTTTGATTCGGGATGACCGACAAACTTTGCTCATGTCCATCTTCTCTCCTAAGTGAACTTTTTGGATCTTGAGAGATGGATGGAGGTGGAATTTTGGCTTGGAATGCGTTCTTCAGTATTGACCGTATCAATTGATTGTGAAGTGAAAGATTCTCTCTCCCGAGCACCCGACAGCATAGCTTGTCAAACTCAACCTTGTTCAGCTTCTGGCTCAAAAACCTATCCAAATAATAAAAGTACAGTTTTGACCTCTCCACTCCTAACCTCTTGACTATTTGAGCTTTCAGGTCAACTAGATCAATTCTCGAGCCCTGCTGCAGTTGCATTTCTTCAAAATGGAATTATCAAAGAAGCACTTTTGAGTAAATGCAGCACCCAACCAAAGTCAAAATCAAAGTTCTCCCCAGCTCCCAGAAACCCAAAATTCTCTCAACTGAAGACCACTCATTGCAAGAACAACCGACTGGGACTTAAAGGGGCGCTCAAAGACTCTCCAGCACATGTCATGATCCTGAATTCCCAATTAAAAAAAGCTCACGAGTAACATATAAGTTTCCAAAGAACGCAGAATCCACCAACCCACGAGCAACACAGAGCAAAACCAAGTCTCATGTCTTCAGCGAAGACAGGAAAACCCCGTGACCAAAGCAGGTCTCAGCACATTCAGCCACTTCAAATCAAGCCGCGCCACCCGACCGCGAGAACCGGAAACCCTAAATTTCGAATCAGCCAATGGGCGGTGCTTCCTCTCGGCCTACAGAAAACATCAAATTAAAGTTACTCGCCCGCGCCGCGGAGCACCCATTGCCACACGCACCGCTCGGGAGCTTTACTCACTTCCAAACCTCCGAATCGAAGTCCAAACAGAGAAGAGAGATCGGAAAGCCGGGAAATTTCGAGCAAGAAACAGAGCAAAAAAGCCACGGAGGGGCGAACCCAATCGCACAGAGCAAAGCGCCAACGGAGAGGGCGAGAGCGGAGGAAAGAGAGCCTACCCGCAAAAGGGTGTCCGCAGATTGATTCGGGAGCTCGACCCGCGAAGCCGCCGGGGAGGATTGAGGAGGAGGAGGGCGGTGGCGTCCGACCGGGGAGCAATGACGGGAGGGACGAATCTTGAACGCGGCCTCGGGGGAGGAAACCCAGCTGCCCGATGTTCCGGTTCGGACCCGGGTTCCGTCGCGGGTCGGGTCGGGTCGGGGAGGGGGAGGGGGAGGACGAATTGCTGGGGAGCTCGTGTCGGGGAGAGGGGCTTTGATCTGCCGGAGCTTGTCAGTAGATTTGGCGTCCCTCGATCGCTGCTAATCCTACGCTCCCCTGTCTGTCTCTCTCTTTCTCTCTCTTCCTCTTTCTCTCTCTTCGTTCTTGGTCGCTCTCCTATGCTCCCTCACTCACTTCTTGTTCTTTTTTTTTTTTTTTCTTTGTCTTTTTGTCTTTTTGCCTTTTTTTAAATAACGCTGCGGAAATTCGATTTTGCGCCGGTTTTTTCACCCCAATTTCACAATTGCCTCCGTTTTTTTTTCCTCCCTTCTTTTGGGTCTCCCAAAGTTTTGCTCGAGAGGGTGGTGCCGGATTGAGGGGAATGGGATTGGGTCAAAGTGGGGAAATTTTTTTAATCATGGATCGGCTCTTGGCTGTCAAATGAGAGAGAAGAAAAACCAGGGGGAATTTCCAGCAAAGGACCCTTATAATGTTACCCAATTTGAACGGCGCGGCCCCACGGTCAACCTTATCTCGGTTAACTTAGCTGGATGACTTTCGAATTGAGTGAACTCTAGCTCATTATTATCGAAATATCAGTTGGCTGACGAGCACGTGCGAGTGGCGCGTGCATTGTTCTGTGCTCATTCTGAAGGCTTTTGTAGTTTAAAAATTATATCTAACTAAAATGCACATTAATCACGGGGCTTAAATCAAAATGCCCGATAAGTCACTAAGAAGAGGGAAGAAAGGGGAAAAATTCTTACTTTAAGGTTTCCGCATTAGAAGATGAAGATGTGGAAGGAGGATGGACTGATGCGAACTTGGCGAGACACTTTTGTGTGTAATTAGTATGTGGCAAGTAGGGTTTTTAATTTATCGATTTACATCCCAGCTTGTGCTCGTTTTTAATCTTTGAGCGTGCTAATTGCGGCTTCTTCAAGTGAATTAATCATGCATTGGTGATGATCAATTTCGCTGAGTCATTTTGTGAACTTCTATGATGTAACGACCAAAACTCAATATTTTGTATAATGAATCTCGGGAGAAGAACTAGACTTTTAACTAAAGCTCTTGAAGATACAAGCAATACCTAAGTCGTGAACAACAATTTCTTCAACACACTTTGTAATCTCAATTAATCCCACGAGCAATTTTGGGAATAAATCCAATATAGACTCTAGAAAGGGGCAACCCATAATCCCAATCACTACGTATACATACACATGAAGCAAAAATATCAATATTGGATGGTCTTGTATTTTTTTTGCCCAAAGGTCTCACTTGTATTTGATAAAATTAGTAAGTGATGCATCGATAATGACATAATTTGATCCTAAACGCAAATATCAATATTGCATGATCTTGCATTTGTTTTCTTCGCCACATTCCTCTGCATTTGTAAATGGGGACATTGTTGTTTAAGAATAGCGTGGCTACATCGAATATAAACATAGGCAACATCATGAATTCAATTTAAATCAGCCAGACATGAGATTCGACTTTAAATGTAGAAAAAGGCCCTACACTCATTTGAACTTTCAAGATTAAGCCCATGGAACCCGGCATCTCTCTAAGGATACGACCCTTTCTCTCTTTGCCTAGGTAAATAGGTGCCATTCCGAATTAGGAAAGAAAATAACAAGATTACGTTTAGGGCTTGTTTGTTTGTGCTCCCGGCCCGTGTTTATGAACACAATTCCTGTTTTTTTCTTCCTGAGAACAAAAAAAAATGTAAACGCGTTTGTTTGGGTTTTTGTTCAAAATCTATTTTTTATTCCTAAGAACAATTAAAAATGTAAAAACAAAAAAACAAAAAAAAACTTGTTTCTTATTTTAACACTTTCGAGAAATAATTTTTCTTCTCTTACTTTTCTTCTTCTTTTTTCTTTGGTCGGTGGCCGGCCTCGGCCATGGCCAGCGACCTCGCCGGAGCGTCGCCGGTCCCCCGGCGAGGCTTGGCCTCGCCTTGGTCGGGCGAGCTCGGCCTTGCTGATCTAGGTGAGCTCGAGCTCGCCTGAGCCAAGGCAAGGCCGAGCCTTGCCAAGGGTCGGTGAGCCTCGCCGTGGCCGGGCGAGGCCGCCGCCCTCGTCCCAGTGTCGCCACCAAAAGGAAGAAAGAAAAAAAGAAAAAAAAAAAAAAAAAGGAAAACTAAAATAAAAATATTAAAAAATTAAAAGAAATAAAAAAATCATACAAGTTTACCAAACATGTTCCATTTTTTTCTCCAGAACAAGTTTACCAAACGCGTTCTTTCGGTAAAAAATTGTTCCTGAGCAACAATAGTTTTTTCTATTTCTCGTTCCTTGGAACAATTTTTTGAACGTAAACGTTACCAAACGCACCTTTAGCCATTCGAATTTCTAATCGATTATAACTTAATATGATAAGATATGAAATTTAGAATTTTGCTATATCTTATTCCACTGTTTGTGGATCGTAATAATAAAGTCGGACATATTTACACCATATCATATAAATTGCTTAGTTTAAACTACATATCAATGTAAATGAATCTAAAAATTCACAAATGGAGATGGTAAAAATCTTTCGCAACACTCTTACCTGCTTTGTTTTTGTTTGCTTTTTATTTTAATTTTCCTCTTTCTTTTTAAATTATTTTCTTTTTATTTCTTTTTTCCCCTTCCATCATTCTTTAATAAAATTTTATTAGATAGTACACTATACTAATATACGTAAAATACCTAAAATTTGTAATAAATATAAATATATATTTATATTTATATATTGAATTTATATTATAAGATATAATTAAATTTGAATATATAAATAAAATAAGATTAAATTTAAAAACCAAATTGTTATTTTTTGTTAATTTGAATTTCTTATATTAGAATTCAAATATTATTTATATTGACACGCAATTTTAATTTTGTTAATTTATTGAGTTTATAATTCAAGGAAAATAACTTTCCTATTATAAATATTAGAAATCATATCCACTTTTATCCACCTCCTTATGGGATAATTTTATTTTACTTATATTTTTTTTATATCCAATTTTATCTTGTCTTAAGTAGATATCAAATATATTACTATATTCTGAATTTTATCCCGGTTGTTAAATGTAGCCTAAGAAAATAAGGAAAATTCGGCTAGCATAAAAAAGGAAAGGGATTCTAGGCCAAAGTGGAAATAAGAAAGAAGGAAAAAGAAAACCAGGAAATGTGGAAAGGAATTAGGCTGGAAATTAAAAGAGGGAAGATGAGGAAAATTGAAAGGACTGTCTCCTTTTTGAGGCCATAATTTGGGCATATAGGGCAACAATTATCGGCTGTATACGCAAAACATACTCGGCTATGTACAGAGCTCGACAAATACAGAGAAGGTAAGGCCCGAAAAGAGAGAAAACCGAGTGGAAAAAGAGGCCGAGAAAGAGTTGGTTTTTCAGTAAAAAGAATAATGTGTATCATAAACTCATTTTTTTACTCCATATTTAATGGGCCGAGTTGTTATAGGAGCCGGTTATAATTAGTAAATGGGTTTAGAATGGGTTTAGAATGAGATGATATGTGGATTTACAACTTATTTATAAAATTCAACTCACCTCTATGACTCTTTCTCATCTTCACTTGATTTTACGCTTGTTCACTCCACACTCTCACATCAATTTGGATATAAGTCTTCTTACATCATGTTAAATACTACGGAAGTGTTCTAGCAATACGAATCGAATGAAGTATCACTATATTTGTATCGCTTGAATGTGAGTTAAAACGGATTAAATAATTCATTTTGGGTTAAACCATTTTTCACTTAACCCATCTATTTGACTGTCTACTCTCAAGTGATTTGCAGGACCGATTACTGACTTGGGTGCTTGCAAGGTGAAACATCCGTAACACTTGCGTGAGCCTGTTATCCGTTTGTTATGGTTTGATCCGAGTATTTACCCCTAAATGGGTTACCTAGAGCATGGCATGATTCGTTTTGGAACGAGTTTTACTCAGAGTTATAATCCTTCGTGTTTGATTTCATCTGATAGTTTTCTCGTTAACCTATTATGGATGTTATGATATCTCGTCTTTTTTCATCGAATTGATATGAAATGCTTTTTTATAACCTGTTTTGATGCGGATATTTGAGAATGTAATTGGATTAGGGGTGATCAATCTTTGATTTGATCCGATCCCACCTAGGAATCGAGGAATCGGACTAATTGGATCGGTTCCCTATTTTGGGACCAAGAACCGGACTGACTAATTGTGGAACTAGACCATCGTTTGATTTGGTTCTCGGTGGTCCAATGGAACCGATAAATTAAGTTGATATTCCGATTTCTCCTCCCCTTCAAAATCAAGCATTAGCTCTTTACTCGCAAAATGCTTCAAAAATTGTGGGAGCATCACAACTTAACGAATACTATATTTAATCTTAGCTAAAAGGCCAAGAAAAGCATGCTTTGATTGGAGCATGGTTTGACTTTTATTCACAACCCCACTTATGGTCTTTTCGTGCCCGTTCCATGTAAGACTCTTGACATTCACATAGAAGGCTGGACACTAATAGAGACAAGCCAAGAGTCTCACATCGAATACATTTGCTTGGAAGGCTAGACACCACAAGAGAGACAAATCAGACACATCGAGAATCCCATATTAAACGGGAACACAGAGATTGTAAGAAGGGTTGTGAATAAAAATTAGACTATGCACCTAACAAAAGCATACCTTTCTTGAGTTTTTGTCAAATCCCTAATAATTAAGAGTTCAAATTATTTCTTTAATAATTTTGTGAAAAATAAAATAAAAAATTTAAAAAATAATCGGTATGATCTGAATGGTTTTATCCCTAGAACCAGACCAAAATTATCGATTTCAATTTTATGGAACCAGGAAATGGACTGGAGCCCCTATGAGCGATTCTCGATTCAGGCAGTTCCATTTGCTCACCTCAATCTGATTATAAATGTTATTTTGATTCGAGTTTGTTTGCATTGATTCGCGTTTGCAGTCGCCCTTGAAGGTTCGTTCTCAAATTGTTGAGGCACGTCCCGGGGTCGTATTTAAGCCTGGGAACGGGCTGGACGTCCATTGTCCAAACCTTAAACATATGTTACTCGTGTGGCGTGGGGGTCCCTTTTTTATTTTTATTTTATTTATAGAAATTCCACTGTTTATTGCATCTTAATGCTCATGGTGTCTGTATATTCCAATCTCGTATCGCTGTCACGTGAAAATAGAGAGATTTCCGGCGCGTGATTTAGACGTTTTCCTTTTATTTTATTTTTATGTGTTTTAGTATAAATGTTTATTTTTCTTAGAGAAAATTCCAAATAAGCACAAGTGCGGTATTTTCTCAAATAGGAGTTTAAAGTATAATTTGTTTTAGATAAAGATTTGAAGTGGTCATATTAGTCTCAAAAAAGGACTGTGAGTGGTTATGACTATTTTAAATAAGGGCATAGCCTTGCCAGCTCGTCGATCAACAAAAATTCTAGCCAATCAAGGATATTTTTGTCCAAACATAATTTAAATTTAAACTAAATTAGATCAAAAATTAAAAAGATAAGGAAAAAAAGGAAAAAACACATACCACCCCGCCGATGCTGATGGTTAATGGGGTTGTCGGCGCCTAGGCAAGGCACTAACCAAAGGCCGCTGGTCTACATGAGGTCGGTCACCCTCCCTTGGACCAAGGCGAGGATGGGCAACCCTCACCTAGATTTGGGAGAGGGTCGCCACTCTCTCCCATCTCTAGCGAGGGCCTCCTGGAGCTTGCCTTTGGTCGGTGGGGGTTGTCCACCCTTGCCCAAGTACCGATAACCCCGCTGCCCATCGGCAATAGGGTGGCTTGTTTTTCCTTTTCCTTTTCTAAATTTTAGTTTTTTATGAAAAATAGAAAAAAAGAAAGAAAAGGGAAAAAAATTTTAAAAGACGAAATTGCTCTTCATAGCTAGTGAGTTAGACAATGTATAACCACTTCATGCACTTATTTAAAATAATGTCAACTTCAGTCTCTTATTTGAAAAAATGATGGCATTTCGGGCTTTTATTTAAAACAATATTCATTTCAAGCTCTTATTTAAGAAAACGAGAATATTTCAGGCCCTTATTTGAAATTTTTCCTTTTTCTTATACATTTGGATAATATCATTGCATAAAAAAAGAACAAAAAAGAAAATGTGGGTATTTAAAGCATTATTCTAATAAGATTAGGTCAATTTCTAACATTGCTGATTCCACCGTATTGCATTTAGAATTTTTTCCTCATCACGTAGATTAAAAGAAAGACTTTACTTTATTAGACTAGTGCACGTTTATTTTTATACGTAGCTCACAAGGTCCTGTCCCAGGCTCCCAGCCTTCTACAATATAGTTTTGTATAATTTTGCCCAATACAACTCGGGTTATTCTATTTTTCTCCCAATCTTTTATCTTTATTATTAATTGTTCTATTTTAGTGTTTGAGCACTTTTGCATGTTAATAGATTCATATAAACGAAAAGGATTGCATTAAATAATATTTTGTTAAAAGCGAAAATGCATCCCCCAATAGAGTTAGACAAAACTAGGGTAATCAAATTTCCGAACTCAAAATCGGCAGCTCACAAAATTAAGGTGGGCACCGGCATCTTACATGGGCCCTAATCAGTCAATTAGGTTAGTGGCGACTCCAAATCAAATAAATAATAAATGAGTATGATGCTCTAGGATGTCACGTGCAACACATGTCCTTTCTAATAATATCTTCTGAGTAGTAATAGCATGTGGAAGTACAACAAAATTTTTACTGCATCCCATACAAGAAATCGGAGTTTAATTAATACACATATGCTTCATTATATTAAAACCACTAATTACCATCTTTATACAGCACACCTAAGCCCAAAAACTCGCCTGTACAAAGGTTAAGTTATTCTTTATGGATTGACAACCTTGCCATCAACAAGTCATCATTTGTCGAAACCAAGGAGACCATCGAACCCGTAAGTGGTCTAACAAACTCCTCATCGACCTATACGGTGGAACTTCACTTAGTGTCGTCAATTCAAGTACAAACATATCTCGGTATTCACATGCAAAATATACGGGAGCTCGAAAAAGTAGTGGCAATGAGGGATCCATCCCACATATTTGAAAAATAAGGGATGAGCTGAAACACAATAAATAAAATCTCTAATTCAAGGCAAGTGATCCACTTATCACTCAACCCGATACCAACAAGTAATGTGAGTTCAAAGCAACAAAAGATAACTATGTATGAAAAGTGCAAAGTAAATGCATTGTCTTCTTTATCATGATATGCCGATGGAAATCAATAACAGCAATACATAAGATTATTCACTCTAATGCATGCAAATGACATAATATATTATGAGATACGATATCATTAATGAGTTCAGTAATAGACATGTATTATATATGCATACATACATGTATTGTATTCTTTACTTATCCTCCCAAATACTTTGGGGTATCCCGACACACTTTCGAGGCATCTCAACTCGCAAAGCATCTCGGCAAACGAGCCATCTTGACTCGAGGCATGTTGACACACAGGACAATGATGGAAATATATAACATAATACTTTCCATATTTAGTCATACAGTAGTAGTGCACATGATAACATTATGTAAATATGATCTCTCTTGCATCAATAACAAATTCAATGCTCATTTTTAAAATCGACATATGGTACACAATATCTTTTTATGCAATTCATACTGGAAATACAATTTCGTTACTCTTTCAATAATCACATGTGTGAGTAGATATAATGACATGCTTACATTCTTTCATTTCACATGCAAGTGACGATAAATAAAGAATTACTTTCAGCACAACACATATATCTACCTTCTCTTCACATCGTGCTATCATCAATATAATAAAAGGCTTTACTCAAGCAAGCGGATCAGAAATGGTAAACCGTCATAATCGATAAGTGGGTATAACCAGTAAATGAGCATAAACGGCAAGTGAATATAACCAACAGGTGAGTATAAGTGGCAGATGGCTATAACCAATAGGTGAGTATAAGCAGTAGGAGAGTCAAAATTTGTGAAAATAACACTCAAGCCCTTTTTCATCATTTTCACATTTTTTACATCCAACGTGCTACCCCATCTCATAGAAATCAATCAAAAACATCTAGGTATGTTAGAACTCATCAAGATAAGTCAAATTATCATAATATCTCAACATAACATTATTGAAGCTTGCTCATACTTTTCATCAAATTCAAGCTAAATTAACAAACTCCAACTAACTAAGTCGAGAGTACTAAGTAGATCAATCTAATTTAGCCCAATTAGTCCAAGAGTTTTCACTTATCTAAAATGATTTGAGTAAATCAAAATATTAATTACCTTCAAAACAAATTAATCAAGAAAATAAATTAACAACTCTAAATCTTTTTAAGCAATAAAACTAATTTGGTAAGATTAAGAAGAAGTCCAATAATTCACTTTGTAGACATTTGAAATATCGAACTAGAAGTTTTAGGAAAATTAACGAGAGATCCTTGCTTTTCCTCGAAAGATTGGAAAGCGAAAGTTGAGAGAGAGGGTTTGGGGGAGGGGGTTTTGAAGACTTGAAGCATCTCGGAAGGGATTCACAAGACCAAGGGGATGCATTTACAAATTTACACGAGTTACAAAAGGATAAGAACAAACGACCATGGGTTAAATGTTGGGTTAAAAATACCCGATAGTGGATGAGAGAGAGGTGTACAAATCAAAGGAGACGTTTGGCTTAACTATATGGTTCCAAAGTAGATATTTTGATAAATTACTAAGATGGCTAGTAAATCGGCATGTAAAGAAGGACAGCGGTGTCTGTCTAGACATCAATAATACAGAATAATATTCTAAACTCACTAAAACGTTGAGCAAAATTTACCGAATGCTAGGAGGGACTCAACTCAATAAATTTCTAATCTATCACATATCTGATATGTAATCTGGGAGTGTATTAGTCTCAATTAACAACTGACGTGGCATTACACATTCATCACCACTCTAAATAACCGATACAAGGGCAAATATTTTATTAATTTAACCCTAATGAAATCACTTTCCGAAAACTACAGACACAAAGAATACATTTTGAATTCCCCACACATTACAAGTCATTAACTTAATTGAATTTTCCACTTGTGACATTTATGGTCTTAATTTCCTACATTTTAATTGTTGTAGGATTTTATGGATGTCAAAATGAGAATTCAAATTGTGATTGTTAAGGTTTGGGAGAGCCCTGCAAAGTGTGTGCCCTACCTCGTGAGAGGGTTATTCGCGCCTACTTATCAATATGCTAAACTTTCTCATGGTTCATCTTGAAGGGGCTGCGACAAGCAATGCATACTACATAGGCACCACTTAGCATACAACTGGGTAATACATAGACTCCATAATACTGATATATAAATTTGACAACATAGAACCCCGGCAATCAAACACATTTACAGATTGGGCCACGTATAGCCTATAGGCCCAACATGACAAATACAATTCAAGTCCATTTCATTTGCACGTGTTTCTTTGTCTGGATTTCTAGTTAGGATAAAATATGAAATTCAAATATTTTGCTATATTATATTATTTGGTGAATCATAGTAATAAAGCTAAATATTTCATATCTTATCTTATCTATTACTTGATATGAATAACAACATATCAATGTAAATGAATTTGCAAACGCATAAATGGAAATCGTAAGAATCTCTCAAGCTTCACTATTAAAAAACCACGGACGCACAAACGAAGATAACCTCCATCAATTGAATCATTATAATTGTACGATCTAAATCTAAAATAGCAATGAGCTTATTGCAGCATTCTAGAGCCATAAGTCCACTACAATAAAAAATGTAAATGGTCTATAGCAACATCGACAAGGTAAATCAACTAGTGAATGTCAAACTAGTACGAGAGAGAAAATATGATCATTTACTTTCACAATACCAAAAGTACATTGCTTCGACTCTCTCGCCTACTTCATTTTTATTTCCTTATTATTGTTATTTTTCCTCTCTATTTTTATTTCTTTTCTTTTGTTCTTTTTTATTCCTTTCTGTCATTCCTTAATTAAAAAAAAATATTAAATGATAAACTATCCTAATATACCTAAAATATTTAATAAATATTAATACTAAATATTTTTCATATAATATTCTATTGAAAGTAATTCAAATATATAAATAAAAATTGGGATAAATAAAAATGAATATTATTGTTAATTTAATTTTCTTTTTATTTTAGAATTCAGATGTTAGTTATATTTAATTATTATTTAAATATTATTAATTTAAGATGTTTGTTATTTGAGAAAATAGCTTTCATACCATGTATTTAAGATATTATATCAACATTTATCCCACCTCTTCTATAGGATGATTTTACTTGGGCTATATTTTTCTTTTATTTGAGCTGATCCTATCTTGAACGTGAAGTAAATATAGGATACGATACAATTTTATCAAATCCTACTTTTATTCTATCTACAAAACATAACCTAAAAGTATTACGTCGTTACTTGGCAAAATCTATGACGGTTGCATGGAGCTTGTGCAGATTGGCACCGAGAGGACGAGGACGAGGACTATCTTGATTTTGATAATTGGCACAAGCAGTGGCCATCGAGCATTGACACAGGCTACTCATGTGGTCGACCCTAGCGTGGTGGCAGAGCGTGGTGGTGCCACCACTGAGCCAGCGGTTGAGGGCCAATGGACCTTCTGATGGCCCTAGCCTTTGCCGGCAAAATCGTGGCGGCAACGCCGCCATCTTGAACTCCACATCAGCTCATTTGTCTTCAAAGTACATTGGAAAACTCCGTGTTAGCTTTTTTCGCCAGTTAAATTGAACGGAGTTGATAAAATTACTTGATTGCATTTTTAAAAACTTGCAGGGCTGATTGTATTTTCATGGTAAATTTCAGGACTTTTAGGGTACAGATCCCATTTTACTTTATGATTGAGAGTGCATCTTAGACTTGATTGGAGAGATTTATTCTTAAATATTATATATATCTTTGTTAATTTTTTTTAGGCCGACATCTTCGTTAATTGAATACAACAAATAATCGCAGTTCATTTTGAGTAAATTGACATAGGCTTTGATAAAAAATTTCCAAAAAAAAAAAAAGTTTTGAATTTAAACTAAAGATGATATTACCTTTAAGAGATGAGTACATTGAAAGTTTTAAAACTTATCATGAAAGTACAATTGAATTCTAAAAATTTAAAAAGTGCAATTACGTCTTAAAACTTATTAAGAAAGTGCAATCGAGTCATCAAACCTTTAAAAAGTGTAATCGTATCCTAAAACTTGTCAAAATAGTTCAATCAAATCCTCAAGTTTATTATCGTTTTTGAAAGTTTTAGGATATAAATGCACTTTCGTGACAAATTTTAGGACTTGATTATACATTTTGAAAGTTTTAGGACTCGATTACGCTTTTGTAATAAATTTTATTACTTAATTGCACTTTTTGAAAATGTTGAGACTTAATTGCATTTTCGTGACAAGTTGTAGGACTTCCAATGCATTTATTTCTACCTTTAAAATACCAGAAATAACTCTCTTTCTTTTTAGGGGGAGGAATTCATTTAGGCTCCATTTATTTTGTGAAAAATGAATAATTTAAAAATATTTTCAAGAGAATAATAATTTGAATTGCTTATAAGAATGAATAAACAAAAGATATTTTTATCGTCTACGGAATCATTTCATTTTTAATTATTAGTGCTTTTCATGTATGTCTACATAGTACATAGAACGTTCAAGGGGACTGCTTGGCTCACTCGCTCGGACGCCGAATAATGGTTACCGAGAAGCTACTAAAGGATAGATTATGGAGTGATGCTCAAATGGACACTTCGGCAATCAGCGTATAGCAGCGACCCATGTGAAACTTCTCTTCATGGTTGCGGAAATCATCTATTGCGAAGAAGAAAATACTGACCTTATCTACGATTGGACCGAATCTAAATTGATGAAAATAGAAAATCAAGTTGCATTTAGAACAAAGGACGTTTGCTTTGATTCATAAAGAGTGCGGCGGTAGTGGAATTGATCATCTCCACGACTAGAGGTAAGTTGTGATGTTGCAAGCAAGGTCACCGGAACGCAAGCAGATGCAGCAACTGCAATCAAAACCCACGCCTTCTTATCACCGAACACGAAAGAGACAGTGTCGCACTGAAAGCCACCATCACGGATGTTACGGAGAGAAAAGGCGATATCATACTGATGATCGATGACTTAGGCAATGCATATATAGGAAACATCGCTTCGGCGTCAACATGCTGAGAGGATTGACAGAAACATTAGAATAAATGCAGTGGATGAGAATAGAGAGAGTGCATCCACAACTGCGGATATTGTCAAAGGCCCTCTTCGACCTAAATATTGCAAACCTGGAACCGTCATCACTGCCCCAGGGACGGTGATGGTGGCTACGAATACGACTCTGTCGTGATGAGCGCAGACACCATGCACACAAGTTTGCTGCATCTTTCATCCATTCTTCTCCTTGTATGACTAAGTCCTTGCGTGCCTCGGCAAATAGCGTCCCCCGGGTCTTCCTTGCATGGTTCACAGCCAGCTTGAAAGCAGGTTTCACAATTTTTTCCACTTCCAGTACAATGGAGGATGATCATTACCAAAACATCTAATCTTTTCGCGGACTTTTTGGTTACATCCGGGAATGATCTTGACCAGTCCTCCAGAAACATTTCTTCTCTACTTATGTACGGAATTTTGAGAGAGTAGAAACGCCAACTACCTTGAACCGTTGTAGTTCACGCTGCATCTGCAGAGTCGCTTCAGAGACAAGATTGAGCCGGTTCAAAGAAGCTAATTTTCCAGCCAAATGCAAGATGTCGTTTCCAAATTTGTCTGAACATGCTGTGACAAGTTTGTCCTCGCTCATCCAACATATGACTGAAGACATTTTCATGGCAATACACAACTACTCAATGGAGTATGAATCGGGCCGTCGTTATCTGAGAACTATATAGCAAGAGGAAATGCATCCTCAATGTCCTTGACAATCTCGTTAATCCCATAGGTTGCAGCATCGAAGAAAGGGGTTCTCGAAATAAAGTTAGCTTCTTTAGAACTCAGTTTCTCGGCCTCTGAGCCCGAGGGTCTACCAGTCGAAGTGCTTGATGATGCTTTCGTTTTGTCCTGGGTATACGCTAGGCATGGGGCACTGCATTTTGGAAACATCTTGAAGGATCAACGTTGTTCTTTATCATTCATGTAGCAGATTTTGTGTTGCTTCATGACTTACCTAATCTTCCAATAATGTCGAAGCATTCTTCTCCAAGTAACCGAAAGAAGCTACATTTCTGCTTTTGCACAAGAGAGTCATTCACGAGTCTCTGAATCTCGTCCTTTCTCAAGGTGGGTACAGTTTTTTTATCTTAAAGGCACACCTAGCCAATCAAGAACAGATCGTCACAGTGCAAACGTGTGCCTTTACATAAGGAAGCTCCGGTAATTTGGGGAATCAGTATTAACTCTGTATGTATTACTCCTTGTGGGCTGGATGATGCATTTAATCCCTTGTGCAATCTGAAATTCTCTCTTCTTCCATCGTGAAGTGAAAATGAACCACATACCCCCCGATTTGTCTCAAACCTCGGGATTTTCTGTTGCTCAAACCGAAACCAACCTGCTATAATCTTTGGGCGACAAATATAACTGGTGATCTGGTATTTGGGAAAGACTTCTCTATTGAATCTGTTGTGGAAAGCAAGCAAACAAGCAATAAAACACACAGAATAAAGAAAATAGATTAGACATCAGATTTATGTGATTCGATCATAGTGATCTACGTCTATGAGGAAAGCAGTAATAAAAACCACTATAGATCAAAAGATATAATGGGGATTAAAATCATAATTGAGTCACTCAAACACTTTCAATATTTCTTAAATCCCAATTATATCCAATTACTCACATAGTGTTTAACTCCATAATTTCTTGTGAAATAATCTCTCAATTTCATGAAAAAATTATATACAAATTTTTCCGACAAAAATTTAATCAGTAAACACTTGTACTATTTTTCGATTGCACATACGAAGAAAGACGCCCAGGATGTAATTATCACGAATTTTCCTCTGCGAAGCCACGAGTAACTCTGGCGCACATCAACGATTGCAACCCAAGAAGCTTATGATAGAATATATTTATACGTGCCCAAGAGTGGACCAAGTCAAAGTCCAACTCAAAGTAGGATTCGGTCAACTTGGACTTTCCTTCTTCAGAGTGCACGTTCTTTTCTGTTTTGTCAATTTCTTTGCTGACTTCGATATGGAAATCAATTCCCATATATTTCAAAACAAAGTCCACGGCTTGAACTTTTATCTAATCACGATTCCACAGCGAAAGAAATACTGGATGCCCTTTTTCTTTTATTTTAAGTCCACAAATAACATTCATCTTGGATCGAGTTTCATTCATAGGTTCAAGTTTGAAACATATTTTAATAGAATCTTTGGTAGGAATGATATGTGAAAGAAAAGATATTTCAAAATAGGTTAGAGCAATATGTTGTTTACTGTCATCTGTTGATTACAAATTAACATGAATAAATCAGTGCTGCGCTATGTTGAAGTTACTTCCACTTGGGAATGCTGATGGCATGATAGCTATTAAACCGAAAGGAGAGTGAACAATGTGCAATTTGGATAGCATTGCGATTGTTGCAATGAATGATTGTCTCGCTATGATGACACCCTCTCGTGTCTTCCAATAGCCATCGCAACCATAATATCTTTGATGTCGTATAGCAAGAGCTTGATATTAAGCTTCTATACTAGAGTGGACTAGGGGTGAGCACGGTTCTTGGTTCTAAGGAGAGAGGTTCCGATTCTCGGTTCCATTTTTTTGGGAACCGGCGGTTCTCGATTCCAACTGGAACCGGAATCGGAACCGGGATTCCCTCTCTCTAAAACCCTAACATTTTCTTCAATGTTCAAACTTCACTTTCCCTTTTCTTTCCATTTTCTCTCTACAACACTCCATACTCTCGATGACCATCTGACTAGGGGTGAGCATGGTTCGGGTTGGGCTGGTTCACCCTTTAACCCTAGGATCAACCCGCACAGTGTTGATCTTCAATTTTTGGGATCGAGGACCGACCCTAATTAGCTTGGGACCGAGGATCGGGCCGACCTAATGGGTTTGGTCCGGTTCCAGGGTCAACCCAAGACCAACTGATAATTTTTTATTTCATTTTTTGTACTTCTTAACAAATGATTGAGGACCAGATTGACCCAATGGGTTCTGTTCGGTTTTAAGGTTAACCCAAGACTAACTAATAATTTTTTATTTCATTTTTTGTACTCCTTGAAAGGGCAACCAAGGACTGTACCGACCCAATGAGTTTGATGATGAGCAAGGTCAGCTAAGAAAAGCAAGCGGTGAGGGTCAAGTGGGGTGAGTGTTGAACAGAATGAGCATCGAATGTCGAGCGGGAAGCAACAAGCCAAGTGAGCATTGAGCGGCGAGCGGCACGAGTGACCCAAAGCGAGCGAGGCGAGTGTCGAGTGGCGAGCAGAGAAGTTCTTTTCGATTTTAGCAAATTGAAGACTAAAAGGACAAATAAGACATAAGAGAACGAATATTAGAGGAGGATGCCATAAAATGCCTTTTTGGATGCCGTGAGGACTCCTCACAAAACCATTTTCCTCCTTCGTAAATTATGATTATTGACGTCGTAAAAGACATTAAAAACCTAAGTTATTAAAGAATAAAGTAAAATTACTTGAATTCCTCACTAAAGAACTGTTTAATGTTGTTGACGCCGTTTATTTTAAAGTTTTCTCTATATAAAAAAATTATAAATAATATATATAGACACACACATATATATACACAATCAAGGTTGGTCTCGGGTTGGACCGACTTGGAACTTTCAGACGAGGATCGACCCGCACAGGTCTTGGTCAAGGAATTCTAGGACAAAGGACCGACCTAGTCCCTTTGGGAACCGGACTAGGACCTAGGGTAGGGGCTGGTCTAAGTCGGTCCAAGGTTGACCCTAGACCGATGCTCACCCCTACATCGACACCGCTTGCCGCCCTCGACGTCCTCACCGATCGCCGCCCTCGACGCGCCATCACGACCCACAATGTCGCCATTAATGCCGTTGCTACTCCATTTGATGACGCTACCGACTCTCGCCGTTGTGCTTGTCACCTTCCAACAACGAGCTACTGCTGGGTCACCACTGCCACGTTGTTGTTGTTCCACCATTGTTGTTTTACCATTGACGACGCTGCTATTGTTTAGACTTCGACGACGAGCAGCCCATGTATCAACGAGCCGCCTCATCTCAGCTTCCTGATGATGAGTTGCTACTGTTCGCGCCGCCACTTGCTGTTGCGGCGACTAGGACAGAACTAGCTGCTGCCTTAGCATCCTTGTTGCTGATCCGTGCCAAATCCAGCATTGCCCATGTTGCGCCCAACGTTGCTCGAGGTCGCCAAATGTTGGTTCGACCCAGAACTAAACCCCAAGCTTGCCGAACGTTCGTTCTATTTGCCTTCACCGACTCGCCGCCAATGGCCATGACTCAGCTCAGCTGCGAGATTTAATCCTGTAATTGTTGGCTGAATGTGAGTCGTTTCCAAATTCCTGCCTAATCGAACATTACTTCTTGTAATTGCTAGTTCTTCAACCACCTTTTACTTATTTTACTAAGATATGGTGATAGAGTGGTAGGCGAGCCTTGTAATGTTTACCATCGAAAACAGACAGAAGCTAAAAGGAAGCGCGCTGTGAGGGAGGTGCTTCAGTTGCCCCCGAGCAGCTCTTCAGTTGGAAGGATAAAAAATATTGGGCAGATCCTCTAGCCTAACATTTCTGATGCGTATGCTTTTTGGAATGTTGTTTCCGTTGTCTGCACATTGAGTTGGTAGGTCATATCTTGTTTCTGTGGAGTGTCTTGGGTTACCACTTTAAGATTCCTTGATTTTCTTTATATGTGAGTGTACAAGCTAGCCATTTTTTCATTTACACTTAGCCAAAAGGATTGGCCATCACTTGATTACAAAATAGGACAATGTCATGTTTAGGATGTTCCGTGAACCCATTAACTTGGAATTGCCGTGTTGGTTTGTGGGATTAGTTTCATGTTGTTTGTGCGTGCGCTTGGATGTTGGCATTTGGGTTCCTTTTTTTTTTTTTTTTTTTTTTTTTTTTTTTTTTCAGTTTGGTTAATTCTTTATTTGCTGTGTGTGGTTTGCTACTTGTGACATGGAAATTCTTCTGCTCGTTATTAGTCCGGTTGAGTTCTAAAGTTTCTTCTTTGCGGTAAAGATTAGGCCCAAGAACCAGGCGTATTCACATAGTAATGACTTCAGTGAGATGGTTAAATCTGGCAATAATTGTGTTCTTTTTGTGCTTGAAAGTTCACAGATCAACCATTTGATGCTGACCAGTTGGTTGCTCAAATCAATCCCCTTTTTGGGTTCTGTTTGATTATGTTAGGTTCTATTCTGTTTGATTGTGTCAGGTTCTGATGTAATGCTATTGCCACGGGACTATAAAGCCCTGATTATGAATCGTTCTTGTGTTTGGTAGTGACCTCTCCAATAATGAATAATGTAGAGTTTAGTTATTCTTATCCTGTGACTTTGTACTAAATCATAGTTGTCAAATGAAAAAATGAGGGTAATGTTATATATACCATATAACATCATATCTAGGTTCAAGTTCAACAAAGATATCAAGTGACTAATGCTGGATGTTCGATAACTTACAATGGTTTTAACATATGCTTGCTTCCGTGGTATGCAGTAGCATGTCATGCCCATAATAAAGTTCCATAGAGTATTTGACATCTTACACATTTCCAATTTTACAAATTAATGGGCATATGATAGTTTTGATATAATGATGTCATTTCCTTTTAAAGTCAGGGTTGTGGGTCATAAATAGTAGCTTTATGCTATGGGAGATCCTTTATCTGTCGATTATATTGGAAGTTCTGGAGTTATTTTTCTTGACAGTTTGTTGAAACTTGATGCTTCAAGTAGCTTCATGTAACATTCCCGAATTCAATTCGTCAAGAGTACTACTTTGTTCCTTTGGTCAATTTTCGTATAGCGTATCCGTTATCTATTGTAGTCCTCACAAGAACCTTAGCCGTCCTCGTACTCTAAGCTAAAGTTCCCAAGTTTAGATGCCACCCTTGAGCCCCAACTTCTCAGCTTGCTCCAGCAAAATTCCATGCATTATGTTATTTCATAGCTACCAAACCGACGTCTATTTCTTTTTGCCGATCGGCATAAAGCAATGGAGATATTACGATTTTCGGTCAAAAAGTGGTGCCACCACTTGTTTGTCTTCTTGGCATAGCAAGAACGGCAAATGTCCATTACAAGCAGGTCATGTCTTTAGCGATGAAGGTAGTTACTTCAGTATCATAGAGAATTTTCAACGGCAGCAACATGAGCAATGATTAGGAATTTCTAATTATCTGCTATTCAATTTTATCATCTTACACTTTGACCACTCACTAGTCACTACACAACAAACTCCTTTGGTGTTGTTAATGTTGTTCCAAGGATACAGAGCATGAGTTTTCCATAATTGGCCTACTTTAAAAACTTTAGGGTTTTTAGGTGATTTTTGTTGATATTTTACGGGTTTGGAACCATCTCAAATGGATTCAGCATTTGAAAAGTTCTTGGATGCTATCAACATTTATCGTGTAAGTTCTCTATTGGAATTGGAATTACTTTATCTATTTGCTTGGCATTTGTTTACATTGTTGGTGACACTCTGGTGCGAAGTAACCACACCCCTTGATACATTTTGCAATGCTAAATGTGTATTTGAAAGTGTATTTCTTCATCCATTCTATGTCGGTTATTGACTAATAGCTTTATTATATTTAGGATGTTCCATGAACCCATTTCCTATCTTTTATCTAGTCGAATTCCTTGCCAAAAATTCTTTTTCTTTTGTTGATAGTTTTGTATTCTCTTTGATGAATGACAAGCTTGTTTATTATTATTGTGTACATTTTCGTTTTGTTTAACTAAAAAAGAAAAAAAAGAAGAAAAAAGAACCTGTTGAACCCTGGAACCTATGACAGAGCAAGTTCGAGATTCCAGGTTCTAATGGATAAGTTTCGGGTTTTAAAAAATGAAAAACCTGTACTCGAGGATAGGTTCCAAGTTCCAAGCGAAACCTATAAGGAACTTGAAACTGCTCACTCCTAGAGTGGACGACAATAGTCTCTTTCTTGCTAGGCATGAGATAAGTGAGGTGCCAAAAAAACAAAGTAGCCTATAGTGGAGAGATGATTGTGACTGTTGCCGACCCAGTCAACATATAAATAAGCTTTCAACTTTACTGTAGAATGAGTAGAGAAGTGATGGCCATGAAATGCCCTACCCTAAACATGGGAAAGAATGCGAAGGACTATGTGAACAACATAAGTGATATCAAGTTGACTAATAGTAAGTTATAGAAGACTACCGACTAGTTGTCAATGGAACGTAAGATTCGGAAGATGGGTCCCATCACTGGCGTCAGATTTGGCATTGGTCTCAAGAGAAGTCATGACAACTTATTGTCAGTGAGTCATGCTTGAGAAAGAAGATCAGTGCTATATCTAGCTTGAGAAAGATAACAACCAGATGAACTTGAGACAACCTCCGAGCTTAAAAAGTATCTGAGTTTTCCAAGATCTTTCATCTATTGACTAAGATATTGCTGGAGTTATAAAATTTATGTACGGTCATCTCTAATGGTAAAAATGTTGTCCACATATAAGAGTAGCAAAATAGACCCACGAGAAGTGTGTCGAGCAAAAAGAGAATGGTCGTAGGGGCTAAGAAAAAGCCAAGGAATTCCACTGTGGAGATAAAGTTGGAATACCATGCACGAGGAGACTCTTTCAATTAATATAATGCGCGACCTAATGGACGTACTTCAATTATTGACAAGGGTCATGCTTTTATTTTTCCTTTTCTTTTATTTTGGCCTGGCAGACCACTGTCGAGAATTGTTGACAAGGTCATGCTTCAAGCAAAACATAATTATTAAGATCCACATAAGATTCATTGATCGACTTGAACATGGCTACTTCGAGAAGAAAAGTTAAATCTCAATCTGTCAAAGAGAAAGCAGCCCCCATGCATTGAACTGGTCACAGCAAAAATCTACAACCTTGACCGCGAGTGACGTCGGTTTTTGTTGTCCTTTAGACTAACAAAAGCCTCATACGCTTCTTCGCCGTCTAGCCCTTAAGACTAATTTCCATTTCTCACAATACGATCCCTTCTGCTTCGAATGGAAAGCTCTTCAGAATGTGTATAGCTGCTGAATCGAATTAATGTCCAAGCCTTTCAGCATGACCACGGATTCAACATGGCCCTTCAGAGGTTGTAGCTCTCGAAGCCTGCAACAACAGATTCAGTTTGCCTTACCATCGGATGTCAGACTTAAATGGCGAAAAAGAACTGCTAGCGGTGAAAGGTTTAAACTCTACTGAGAAAGTAAGCTTCCTAAACTCCTTAAATACAGCATGGCAAGTAAGGCTCCTAAACACCTTAAATACAGCATGGCCTTTGAACTTCAGTTATCAGGCAAGCAAACAGGTACAAAAGCGAAGTAGGTGAAACTATGTTTTTCAGTAAATAACGCCATTTTCTTACGAGCATTGAAGCATGAGAATTAATGTGCTCACCTCGCAACCTCTGCTCGTTATTTGGCTTGCTCTGCAATCTCTGAAAGCTCCCTGTAGCTACTCTTGTCAGAGAAAAGGTTGCCGGTTTCAGGAGGCTGAAGGCCGTGCAGAGTCCTCCGTGCAGTTGCCCACACAGCTTCTTGCTCTTCTTTGCCATAGTCTTTTTGGTAGTGAAGGCAGCCTGCCTGATCAAATTGGCCAATAGCAAACTTATAGATCTTAGTTCTCACTTCCACTGGAGTCCAGTGAAATTGGTCAGTAGAAGGTACCATAGCAAACTTATGCTCCCAGTAGAAAGTGAACAGACCATGACCGAGAAATTCTCTCCAGCTGAGCAACTACAAATGCACTGACCAAGAGAAGTCCCAGGTGTTCAACAAAGGACCTGCTGCACGATCTGGTGACAAAGATTAGAGCCTGGCTAACTATTCTAGCAAATACAGGGCTGCTATCATTTCATCGGGGCTACATCTGATTGACTTTTTACGCTAAACTTGTCCTGCACCATAGAATGGGGTAGAGATATTTTATTACTTCTCGTTTCAAACATTAAACAAAATATATACATGAGAGACAGAACCAGAAAACCACACAAGAAACAGGTTCTTACTGAGAAGTCCACATCTTTCATGGCCCAAAAAAATATTACAGTTATTAGTGCCAGGTAACCTCCAAGAACAATTTTGGTAGCAAAATTTTCTTTCAACTTCGGCTTTCTTGCCAGGAAGATGGCTTCACTCAATCTTTGGAGATTGTCAAAATCATTCCTGAGATTGGTACAAAAGCCTATTTAAACTAGTCTTTCTTAATCTGCTATGTTGATGTCGTGACCAAAATTTCGGATGCACCACCTAAAATTAGGCTAATGGACTACTAAGTCTAACTTAGCTCGGCTCTTCCAAGCCCATACCAATTTGCGACTTAGGTTCAAATATCTAGCATGCAAAAGGGAGTCACCACTAATCAATTTACGGTAGGTCGATTAGACACCTAAATAAAATAATGGGAGATTTACTTTACTTCTGCGGATTAGAGATTTATGAGTTCGGGGACTTGATTATGCTAGCTTTCACTAACGCCCTTTTGGTACCTTTCTCTTTTATTTCGAAAAAATGTTTTGCAGGCAGCTTGAATTAATTTTAATTTACTTCCCTAACATGTGAGGTGATCATGCGGGTGCGCAAACTACCAATTTAACACTCAAGAAAGCAAATAAAAAAATACAGGACCTACCTCATAGCAACGAAAGCATCTGCGTTGTTAGATTAGAATTCAC
This sequence comes from Eucalyptus marginata, assembly GCA_014182565.1. Lineage (NCBI taxonomy): Eukaryota > Viridiplantae > Streptophyta > Magnoliopsida > Myrtales > Myrtaceae > Eucalyptus > Eucalyptus marginata. The sequence continues at coordinate 21,426,993 of CM024587.1, forward strand.
ATAATAGTCCTAGATATGATTTCTAATTAACACGCAATCACTCAATTTTTGTTTTCACTTATTTAATGAGAATCTAATTTATATGCAATGCAATGTTACAAATCTACATGAAGTGATATGACATAGCAGTATAGCCTAAACTATATGACATGAGTAAAGTAATTTAAAAAAAAATGCAATAATTAAATGTGCAATCTAAATTAACCTAAATTCTAATGACAAGCAATTTCTAATTAAATGAACCTAGCAACAAACACTAAACGGCGTGCATTTCATGAACCTAATTCTATATGACATGCGCATGATTGATTTTTTTGTATTTTTTAGATAAACAAAACAATTAAAGATAAGCACCAAATCATCCACAATTATCAAAGAAATTATCTATCGTTCGAATTTGGAAACGATATCTCATCAAATTTGATTATTTCGCTAATAAAATCGATAAATTAAACTTAAGCCTTAAAGATCAAGATATCAATTTTATTCCCGAGTGATTAATTATTCCATCTAAAGCCTTATAGATGGAATAAAAATTGGTGTGCGGTTGCGAATTAGGTGGTACGTCGGGAATTTCAATTATATGCATCGACAAATATCTCAAATAAGGTAATGGAATTTTTGAAAAGCAAAATAGATAAGATTTTCACCTAATTCGAATATTGGTTTCCGAATTCCGATCTTCGAATGGCTACTCGCGATGCAATGTGGCGGTGCTCAGTTGTTGAAAAGTCACCCGATGGGCTCCATGAGACCTACGAAACAAAAATTTGTAAGCTCGGCAAGGGACTCGTCGGTGGACGGCGAACCTCGGTCTCCCACTATTGGTTTTGTGAAATTTGGTGACGCAAGGAAATCCACTAGCCTTCTGACAATCCCACTGATTGTCAAACTTTAACCTTCTAAAACCCACACTTAAATTTTCAACCTCCAAGGAAAGACTAGTGTGCTTTGTGGAAGGCGTGGCTGCTTCGTTTTTGAGATTTAAGTCTATTGGAGTGATTCACCAATGATGGCCAGAACAACGACTTAGGAATCTTGGGTGGCCTATCGTCAAGAAAGATCGGTCAGCAATAGAGCGACAAAAGATTGGTCTAGGTGGCCCTTCGTCAATGTAGCGGCTCACAGCCAACAACCGTTCGTCAGTATGTTCCAAACCTGCAGAACAATAAACCACAGACCGTGAAAGGAACGTCCTCGGTGATGGATTGGGTTGCGATGGAGATTGCGATCAATGTTGGTCGCGTCATGGGGCTTTCGGTCCAAACTCGGTGAATGTGTCGGGTAACAGCAGGAGCTCGCTTTTTAACATCCTGCGTTTCTCTTTCGGGGTGTTATGTATGATGGGGACGTGAATATCCTCCAGGTGTTGCTGTGAATGGAGGGGATTTCTACATAGACTCCCCACGTGTGTGCATCCTCCGGAATAAAATAATGAGATCTAGACGTGAGACATTGATGAAGAATTGGAGGTGTGTGATTTTTGTCTATGTTGCTCTCCTACCCCTCCTTTTGCCGACTCGATGTGGCCGTCTGTTTAATCATCTTGAGGCCCCTCAACGTGTATCAATTGTGTGGCCTCAAAGAAGTAATTCTTGCTCGTCCACGTGTTTATCTGTCAAAGTGGGCTATTGCTTTGTTGGGTGATGGTCAGCAAACTTCATCGATGAAGGCGCGAGGGGATGAATCCGTCGGGCACAATTGCGAGGCACCAAAAGGACATGATGAGCACGAGAATTGCTGACCGTGAGCAAGAACGTTGGTCTCCGTGTCAACGAGGACGCGATAGCAGGAACTGGTCATAGCGCTAGATCTTCACTGGTGCAGGTCGGCTTTGGGGCAAGAGGAAGCGGCCGGGGTGCTCGATGAGGGACGGTAGATGTGATGGAAGAACTTGGTTTTGAAACTTCTCTGGATGTTCTCCCTTCTTCTCAATGGGGATACCTCTCGCTATGGTGTTTCACTTTTGGCCGGGTATTCAATGTGCGGCCCCCCAAAACCCCAAAATCCTACGCGAACAAACCTATTTATAGGTCAGATTAGGGTTTCAATTTTTCCAAATCGATATCCTGGAAAATTTCAAATTCCTATTTTCACGAGATGATCTTTGATCATTAAAAAAAAGGGGCTTGGGCCAATTTGCTCACTTCGTGGGCTTAGTCCGGCCCTTAAAGTTAAAGCTTAGAACCACTAATTCAAATCCATCCATCACCGGTCCAATAAATAAATGTATAACATATAAATTAAAAATAAATGCACCTACATCTATATGCTATGCAATTAATATTTTTTCAATGATAAAATTAACCCCTAATTTTATGCAATAAATAAATGATTGAATCGCCAAAATTTAGGTGTCAACAGTTGAAAACTAGGAGTACAAGAATACACAAACCTATCATCTTGTCATTGTTCAATATGGCAATGATCAAAACCATAAAGGGCGCAAAGTCAAACTTCCAGATCGAAGCAAAGAACATAAAGCCAAACTGCTGAAGACTGGATGCATGAACTTTCATTAGGGAATACTTTATTATCTTGAGTCTGCATTTGAGGTAGGACACTTAACACAATACCAATCATAGTGGAGACAACATACATCTGCAAAATTTTAGTCAGCTCATACATAGTAAGCTAGGAACACAATTAGCAATGTGCAGAGCCTTGGTGCATTATCCATTTGAAATACAATCCAAATCACTAACAATGTAATCCTTCTTTTAAATATAGCCCGGCTGGTCAGCACAGTGCTTATAATGACACTCGAACCTGTTTCAGTGAGGACTATGTCCAAGCACTTCTAGCAGCATCAGTGGCATCAGCATCAGCAACTGCAATCCCAATATCTACCTTCTTCAAAGCAGGGGCTTCATTCACGCCATCTTTGGTCACACCACATAAGTGCTTCTTTCCTGCAGCTCCCTATGGTAGGATTTCACAATTCCATAAGGTGATCTAAGATAGTTGCAGGTGTTGATTGATCTGAGTAACTTTCCAATTGTATGTCTGCTTGCGTTCTTTCTCGATATGCTCACAACTATGCCACATGAAGAAGATGATTAGAACAGTAAATTGTGTGGAATGTGATGGTCAGTCTCGCCTCAGAGGAAATGTATGCTGAGGAATGTCTTCTCAATAGGATGTTCCATCTGCACAGTGATTTTATTTTTAGCTTACACATAAACCCCTCCAAATATGGTTCTCCATTGATAATTTTATTTTTGGCTTTGGTCTATGCTTAGTTGATTAGGAGGACCAAAGTATTATTAAGTATAACAGGAGATAATGTTTTGCTAACCAATGGAACAAATCTACCTTGCCTAGCATGAAATTGCCATGCTTGAATAATCATGACAAAAAAGAACATGACTGTCTGAAACAGATAAAATTGAATCAATATTCTTCTACTGGTCCAATTTGACACAGAGAAACACCACTAAGGAACTAAAAGTTGCCTGGGAATAATATGAAGAGAACTTTGAGTTACAATTCTTTCAATATCCTTTCTCAAACAAGTGTGGCAGGGAATTTTAAGTCTGCTGAAAGTATAAAGACAAGCTGAAGAATGGGATCGAGAGTTCTCATGAGCCCTGCAGTCTGTAGATGATGAAAGGGAAAAGCTTGAAAGTTGTTAAGTTGCAACTTGGGTGGAATGCTACAATATACATTATCTGAAAGGAAGGGAATAAGGTGATACATGAGCAAGTTAACCTCCGAATGAATAGGGTTGCTGCTGCTGAAATTATCAATAAAAACCATGTTTCAGTCATTAATTCTGAAGGAAGCAGTTCCTGATGAAGTTAAAAGCATCTATGTTCTTGCTCGACCAAGACTACTTTGAAGCCATGATCGAGGATTGGTGTGCTCGATAGTGAGCGAATTACTAGTTTTTACTTGTATGTTTGTTTTTAGGGTTAATACCATGAAATATTCAAACCGGTACATAGTAACAAATTTACTCCAAATTAATTCTTCAACTGCCAACAATCCCAAACTGATACAAATGTGACAAATTTAATCTAAACTAATTTTTTGACCACCAAACATTCTAAACTAATATATTTGTGATACATTTACTCTCTGTTAATTTTTGTTAAATTGGATTAATCTCATGAAAAACCAAAAACTGCCACAAATGTGACAAATAGAGGCTAAAACCCTAAACCATTATACTCGTCAACTGCCACATATCATCCAACTCAATTTGATGGTGAAATTTAATGTATCATCCAACGAAATTTAATATATCATCAAATTCAGTAATTTGATGGTGAAATTTAACGGAAACTAACGGAGGGTAAATTTGTCAAAGATGTACCAATTTAGAGTTTTTAATACTAAAAAAATTAGTTCAAGTTAAATTTGATACTAGTGTATCGGTTTGAGATTTTTCATGGTTTTAATCCTTATTTCTATTCTAGTGTTTCTTGTGATAAGGGTTATTGAGTTTAAGGAGAGGTGTCCAAGACCTAGTTTTTAATTCATATTTAATAGGTGGATTGTGCACGGGTTAGTCAAAATTTAAAGAATTAGTTGTTATGTGAAGCCCAACTACATATGGACTTTAATTAGTCTCGACTAAACTCACGCACAACTCACCAAACAATGCCTCCTCTTGTTTGGGCTGTTGCGGGGCGGAGCTTACAAATTTACTAGTATCTTTCACATTTCGGACAACAGCAACCATGCCCATCTCATAGTCGGTCGGTCTCGCAGAATGTGCACCAAGATATATCAAACTCTTCCAAGAATCCAATCTCTCAAATCCTAATTTCAACTAGATTTGAGCAAACTCCGGCAATCAATAGCTCCAGATATTAAATCTAAAAGATCTAGCCTCTCAATGGACTTGCATCCAGCGATATTCCCCTTTTCCACGCATGCCCCTACCTATTATGGCCATGAATTCTAGCTAGATTTTGCAATTTGTAGCACCCTTCTTACACTTAAATAATGGTTTTAGGCTTTCAACGGACTTGCTCTAAGAGACATCGAACTCTTCTAATTTCGACTAGATTATGACAACCTGCAGCATCCAACAGCTTCATATGATTACTGCGGTCTCTAATTTCAAAAAGTTGATCGCCAAATAGCTTCAAACTAGTAGATTGCAAAGGCGCAAGCCTTCAGGGGACTTGCACCGAGAGAAATCCAATAACTCCAACTTAAAAGCCCTTGAATATTTTATAGGCTTTCACATCCTTGAACCAACAGTTGCTCGAGACATTTTGATTGAGAAAGGTCCATCCTTCCAAGGGACTTGCGCAAAGAGATATCCAACACTTCGAAGAACTCCAGCTCATTAAGGCGTTGAATTTCAGGTAAATTTCACATTCTTTAGCATTTAGTTGCTTCAGACAATCTAACTATGAAAGATTCAGCCTAGTAATAGAATTGCAGTAAGAGATATCCAACACTTTCGACCACTTCAATTTAACAATTGCTAGAATTTCAACTCAGTTTTGGCAATTTGCAATGGCCAATCTCCTTACACCGCTTCCAACAACCCGTACTTATTATGGCCTCGAAATCCAACAAAATTTGCACAAGAGCATGCCTTCAATAGCTTCAAACAATCTAATTGTGAAAGGTCCAGTCCTCCAAGACCCCCATATGGCCTTGGATTTCGGCTTGATTTTCACAAGAAGAAGCCTTCAACTGCTTTAGAAATAGGTCTAGCCTCTTAAAGGATTTGCACTAGAAGATGTCTGTCTCTTTCAAGAACTCCGACCTATGAAGGTCTTGAATTTCAATTAGATTTTCGCGACAACTAGCATTTACTTTTTTCAAATGTTTCAATTGAGAAAGATCCAACATTTCAAAGGATTTGCATGAGTCGATGATCAACTTATCTATGAACTTGGATCTATCAAGACCTTAACTTCAACAAGAACATTGTTTCTTTTTTTTAAGTCTCAGTGGAGCTTTCATTCCATCAAAATATACAAGGTTATGACGAATTTGTACCCCATGCTCCATCCAATGTTGTCGTTTCACATTTTTCATATGTTCATATGGAAAATCTAGAGACGCCTTCAGATTTTTACTAAAAAAATTGATTGTTAGTTGACTCAAAACAAATCTTTAGTCGTTGCCTTCTTTTTGGTCCTTGATGTACGCTCCCTAGTGGCTTTAATAACTAACCCACTATCACTTTTTTTTTTTTTGGTCAGTCCTACTCTATTCCTATTCTACACTCACTCTCAGACTTTTGCCCTGCCTCTTGCAGGGCGTGGGAGTCGAAACCCACTCTTGAAACTTACGCGTCCCCACCCCATCCCCCCTGAGAAGGTGGGGATTTGAACCCCTCACCTCCCCCTTCCATGTTGGAAGGGTGGCCACTAGGGCGAATCCCAGTGGTTACTATCACTTATTTATTGGAAAGTAATTACAGTGAACTCATAGAATTGATGTAATAGAATAGACTAATTAATTGACCTTGACTTAGAAAAGATGTATGCTACATAGTGGCCTTGACGACTAACCCACTATCCATTCTTTACTAAAAAGTAATTACAGTGAACTCATATAATTGATGTAATAAAATAGACTGGTTAATTGATCTTGACTTAGAACAGTGATGAGACGTTCCCTTCTAGCTCTAGAATTTATCCGGTTCATCCATTCATAGCTCCAAGAGGGCCTTTCCTTTTCACCTTTAGGAGTATTCCTCTACGCGTGCTTAGTCGTTGCCTTTGAAGCATCATCCGGTGGCGGTTCTATCTTGGTGCTGAATGGAGTCGACCAACATGAGCTAATTTTATTATCATTTGTGCACCAACATTTTGATTAGCCCATGCTACGCATGGGAGGATCGTTTAACGTTTACATTGTTGTCCTCTTTGGCGGTGACATTGATAATGTATCTAAAAGCAAGAAGAAAAGAAAGAAAAGGATGTAATAGCTATGTTTCCACTATAATTATATTACTATTATACGAGTCTCTTGCTATGCACGGGAAAAAGACTTGTGAAATAGATTATGAGAAATAATAATTCTAGAAATATACTTGATTAGTATGAGGATAAGAGATTTTTGTGATATCGAAAAAAAGAAAAAGAATTATATGTCTGCTGGACTAAATGGGAAAATTTTTAGTTTGATTAAAGTGGAAAAACAAAAGAATTTTTTTTTTCAAAAGAAAGTGAAAATAAATGTCACTCATGAAGAGTGCCACATGTTAGTCATATACTAATAATACTTTAATGCATCACTTTACATTTTTCACGGGGTAAAAGCCACCAAAAATCCTAAACTATATTTATTATGACGCATTTACCCCAAACTTTGTACATTGTGATACATTTACCCCAATTTTTTTTTATGACACCAAAAATCACTAACTTAGTCTGTGACACCAAATTTTTGGGGCAAAAATGTTATACGAATACAAGTTTGGGGTGTTTGGTGTCATAGAAAAAAGTTTTGGGTTTTTAATGTCACAAAAAGAAGTTTGGGATAAATGTGCTACATGGGTATAACTTTGAAATTTTTGATATCACAAAAAAAAAAAAAAAAAAGTTTGAGATAAATGTGCCACATAAAGTTTTTGAGGTTTTTTTTTTTTTTTTTTTTTTTTATGGCTTTTTCCTTTTCTCAAATGAGATAGATTTAGTATATCTTATTTAGATCGATAACAAGACACATTTGATTTTTTAAGCCTAGCGCTAACCTTTAAGAAATTATGCTTTCTTTTCTTCTTCTTTTTTGTGAAAAATCCAGATGAGCGTAGTGTCTATCAACGAGGGTACCAGGCCAACAAGTTCGTTGATAGATATTGTGTGAAGCACAAGTGGACTTGGTAGGAAGGTAACAGGGACCTCTAGCGGTAGTCCGGTAATTTGGCTCCCAGTTTGGATGCATTCCTTATTTTATTATGTTGATGCCCTCATGCCTTACTCCTTAATTCCTCACTAGTTTTTTCTTCTCAAATGAGTAGGAATAAGGGAGGTGACACTGGAGAGTCCCACCCCTCGAGGGTTCTTCCCTCTGTTTTTTCTCCCTTGAATCTTTTAAGGGCCTGCGTGTTATGCGGAGTGATGGACTATTTGGCCACTGACCCACTATGGGTGCGTTTGGTTCAGCATTCCCAAGGGCTGAAATCCCCTTGGAGGAAATCTTTGGACCGTTTGGTTCAATTTTTTTGTTGGCTTTCAACTTTCAACTTGCCTTCAAAATGTTAAAAGCTCAAAGCTAGTAGGGACTAGCTTTGGGCTTTCAGCATTCAGCGGAATGCTAAAATTATTTTTTCTCTTCCAAAACTACCATCACTAATTTTTCATATTTTCGATTTTGCCCATATTTTATTTATTTTAATTAAAAAAGGAGGTAGCCCTTCGCCGGTCCGGCGAAGGGTTTAGTTCAATTTTCAATAAAAAATAAAAAATAGAAATAAAAAAAAATATATATATATATATATACCCTTCAAAACCCATTGTGAAAGTTTTCTTTACCAAACACACATTCAACTCAAAGTCTATTTGCAAAAAAATTTTACCAAACACAATTGCATTTCCCCAAATAGCTTTGGCTTTCAGCATTTGCATTGGACTCAAAGCTCATTGCAAATGCTGAACCAAACGCACCCTATCTATTGTCTATACAAATAATTTAGTGAAAAATCCAGATAAGCGTTTTCCAAATTCATGTTGTTTTTTGCCACAGTTGCTTTTGGACGCTCATACAACTGCAGATTTTCTCCGTCTCCCATTTGCCTTAAAGCTCGTTCACTTTGTGCGTTTATTTCAGCGCAGAAAATGGAAGAGCACATATGTCTGAACCGTTAATGAAGATGGAATCTGTTAATTAAACAATTTTTCTCGTGCATACTATTGAGTATTTGATAATTAACTTTGTAATTCATTGACTGAGAGCAGTAAGCACGTGGTGGGTCATTGCCTTCCCTTGGACCTCGACCTCAATCTAATACATCATTTGGCCACATCGTCCAAGAAGAACCTACCTCTTTCTTCAACAAATATAAACTAAAGGACTGTTTTCAAAGCGTGCGAACTGCGAAGGAGAGTGGTTAGAGTATGATAATTAAGGGACAAACAGACTTGGATTTCTGGTTTTCAATAATTTCTTTTGGACTGAGATCGCACTTGAATTCACCTACTCACTTTTTACCATTTCATCCCTTTTTCAAAAATTTTTTCTCAATATTTCCCTCAATTTTCTTCTGTTTCGCCTTTTTTTTTTCCTAATGCATGAATAGATACCATTGTGCAATACTCAGAGCAGTTAAGTTTCAACGAACACATTTCAAGTTCCAGTCAACATTGATTATTACAAAGCCCATCGAGCGTTCATAGATCCACTTGATGAGAGCCGACGCCTTTAGATATCATTTACCCTAGCACTCTCATGTGTAAACTCGTTAATTTGTTTCTAATTTTCTTACATGGGGATCTTTTCCATTACAAATTCTCTAACAATTCCCAGCAAGCTGTTCTTGGCAATAGTACTTCATTTAAGATTCTATTTATTTTGCAGAAAATGTGACATGTTTTCCCATAAGCCATTTTCTAGAAAAATGATATCCAACTCTTTCAAGAGCTTGGATTATCATGACCTCGAATTCTAGCAAGATTTTCTTTAAAGCAATATTTACACAAGAGCGTGCCTTAAATAGCTTCAAATGATCTAATTGTGAAAGTTCCAGCCCTTCAATCGACACATCCAATGTTTCCAAGAACCACAAATGGCCTTAGATTTTGGCTAGATTTTCGCAAAAGAAGAAGCCTTCAACTACTTTAGATGACTTAATTGTGAAAGGTCCAGCCTTTTAGTGGATTTGCACTAGGAGATATCCGGCTCGTTCAAGAACTCTTACCTATGAAGGTCTCAGATTTCAATTAGAATTTCGCAACGACTAGCATTTACTTTCTTCAAATGTTTCATTTGAGAAAGATCCACCGTTTCCATGGAATTGCAAGAATGAATATTCAACGTGTACAAAAACATGGATCTATCAAGACCTCGAACTTTAAAAAGATCATCGTTTTTCTCTTAAATTTTGACGGAGCATCCATTCCATCTAAAAATGCAAAGTCATCAAGACCAGACAAATTTGTACAGCCTGCTCCGTCCAATGTTGTCGTTTCATATATTTCATATGTTCATATGAGGAAATCTAGAGATGCCTTCGAATTTTTACTAAAAATTTAATTGTCAATTGACTAAAAACAAATCTTTAGTCGTTGCCTTCTTGTGGTCCTCGAGGTATGCTCCCTCGTGGCTTTAACAACTAACCCACTATCGCTTCTTTTTTGAAAAGTAACTACAGTGAACTCATATAATTGATGTAATAAAATAGATTGATTAATTGACCTTGACTTAGAAAATACGTATGCCCACTATCCCATTTTTATTGAAAAGTAACTACAGTGAACTCATATAATTGATGTAATAAAATAGATTGATTAATTGACCTTGACTTAGAAAAGATGTATGCCCACTATCCCATCTTTATTGAAAAGTAATTACAGTGAACCCATATAATTGATGTAATAAAATAGACTGGTTAATTGACCTTGACTTAGAAAAGTGATGAGCCGTTCCCTTCTAGCTCTAGATTTTTATCCGGTTCTTCCATTCTCAGCTCCAAGAGGGCCTTTCCTTTTCACTCTTAGGAGTCTTCCTCTACGGGCGCTTAGTCATTGCCTTTCAGGCATTGTCCGGTGGCGGTTTTATCTTTGGTGCTGAATGGAGTCAACCAACGTGCGCTGATTTTATTATCATTTGTACACCGACAACTTGGTTAGCCCGTGCTACGCATGGGAAGATCGTTTCACGTTTGCAGTGTCGTTCCTCTCTGGCCGCGACTTTGATACTGTATCTAAAAGCAAGGGGGAAAAGGAAAGAAAGGGACGTAATAGCTATTTTTTCACTATAATTATGTTACCATTATACTAGTTTCTGCACCTATGTCATGCACAAGAAAAAGACTTGTGAAATAGATTACAAGAAATAATAATTCTAGAAGTATACTTGATCATTACGAGAATAAGAGATTTTTGTAGTATGGAAAAAAAAAGAATTATGTCTCATGAACTAAACAAAATAGAAATTGTAGTTTGATTTAAGTGGAAAAATAAAAGAAGATAGATTTAAATATATAACTTAGATCGATAATGTCACATTTGATTTTATTAAGCTTAAATATGAGCTCTAATAAATTATGCTTTCTTTTCTTGATCAAGCACTGTTGACGCCTAAATTTCTTTAAATTAGGTTCTTTTTTTTATTAAATATCTTTTCCTTTTTTTTCGGATAATAAGTGATAAAAACAAAAAAAATAAATAACAAAAGCAAAAAAAACAGGAGAAAAGGCAGGAAGGGGGAGAAGCAGTCTCCGCTTGGGCCCTCGGCCCATTCGCACTGCAGCCCGGCCCAGCCGGGTCTTCTCCTTCCCCGCGCCTCTGCAGCGCACGCGCAGGAGGGCGCGACGCCGGAGGGAGAGCGCAGGCGGCGACGGGACGTGCGCAGGGAGCAGCTGGCGTCGGATGGGACGCCGGTCTGGCCGCCCGGGGCCGCTCGGCACGCGAGGGGGACCGGCGGTCGAAGCTCCATCGACCGGCCACCCCCTCGCCTATAAATACCGCCTTCCCCGCCTCCGTTGAAGACCACGAGCAACCGGCGAAGCTCCGAGGCCCCCCGAGAGACTTCGGGGAGCTTGGAGCGAAGCAGGCGCAAGGCGTTCGGGTCGCAAGCCCGCCGATCCCCCTCCGAGAGACTTCGGAGGAGGTCGGGGGCGAGCGAATCGCGAACCCGCGGGCTCGCACAGAGAGAGAGAGAGGGGGGAAATCGAACGAGAGGATCTCCGCCGCCACCATCTCCGCCGCTCACCGCCGCGGGTAAACGCTGCCGCCGCCATCGCACCCCCCTCATCACTCGCTGCCGCCGCCATCGCCGTCGTCGCCGCCGTCGCCGCTGCGCGCATCCGCTCAAGCTCCCCCTCTCGCGCGCCGCGAATCGGGAACCCTAGGGTTCCCGATTTTTCGGGTCGCGACCCGGGTCGGCCGGGTCGGACCGGGTCGGGAACCGGGTAGGGTTTCACCGGTTCCCCCCCAAACGGCGCCGTTTCGCCGAAAATAAAAAAAAAAAAAAAAAGAAAAAGCGCGAAAAATCCGAGTCGAGCCGCGTTGCGGCCCGCACGCGGTCGTTTTTAGTCTTTTTGTTCCTAATAAATATTAAATGATTTATTTATTTTCCCAAAAAAAAATCAAAAAAAAAAAATAATATATATAAAATATATTTTATTTTTGAAAAATATAAAATATATTTTAATTTCCAAAAAAAACAGAAAATATTAGAAAATATATAAAATATTTTGCTTTTCAAAAAATCCAGAAAAATCAAAAATACTTTATTTTCCATAAAATATTAAAAAGTATATTTTCCAAAAAAAAAAAAAAAAATCAAAAAAATCAAAAATATTTCATATTTTCCAAAAAATACCAAAAATCCAAAAAAGGCAAAAAATTCAGAAAAAGCCAAAAAGAGTTTTATTTTCCAGAAAATGCCAAAAAAAAAAAAAAAAGTCCCTTTTATGTCCAAAAAATTGGAAAAAGGTTCAAAAAAAAATGTTTTTCTCCAAAAAATGCATGGAAAATCCCTTAAACATCCAAAAAACCTCAGGGTTTAAACAATGTTAGGTACCGAAAGGGCATTAGTGATTAACTAGTGTAATCAAGTCCCCGATCCTAATTTCTCTGCAGTTGCGCGGAGCGAATATTTCTCCCAATATTTCGCATGGGTTTCTAATCAACCCACCCCAAATTGATTAGTGGCGACTCCGTTTTAAAAATTAACTTACAGGTTAAAAATTTAGACTATTAAAGTCGTGAATTGGTGGACTTGGGAGAGTCCGGGCTTAATTAATCCAGCCGAGCCATTAGCCTCCGCGAAGCGCCCGCCCCGATAGGGGCGTCGAAAAAAAAGAGGTCGCGACAGCTTGGCGACTCCACTGGGGACTTTGAGGACTTAGGCCTTTTTTGCCTTGTTTAAATTCTTTACTGACTTAGTTTTTTTTTTATTTTATGCAGGTCAATGTAGCTTAGAAATTTATTTTAACTTTGCTTAAAATAGATTGTCTTGTGATTATGAATTGTGGTGCATGCTTTCTTTGTTTCAGCACTACACATGACACACACAACCCGGCCGCCGGACCTAGGCCGCCATAGGATATTTAGGATGGTGTTAAGAAAGATACGACCTCGAACGCGAGACTGCGATGTAGAGGTTGCCTTTCTTTTCCCCGAATTTCTCTAGCCGAGGTTAGAAGGGTATCTTTGTCAACGCGAGGCTGCGATGGGCGGATACCCTTTTAATTTCAACAAGCCTTCTCGGTTAGAAATCGAGCCACACATCTCATGTGCATGTCTTTGTGCTTGCCATTTTCTTTAAAAGCAAAGTAATTTATTTACTTTTACTCAGTCCTTTTATTGGCCCATGGCAATTTAGGGTGAGTCTTTCGAGTCCCAGTTTATATGCGATGGGAGAAGATGACATCCAGTTTATTCCCACTCCCAAGGCAGAGCTCTTCAAGTGGTGGGGTCAATTGGACCAGCATGCCCAAGAGCACGTGAAAGCCAAAGTCGGTCATCTTCTATCGTTGATCAAAGTCCGTGTTCATCCCGAAGTCATACAGGCCATGGCACATTTCTGGTGCCCGAAGACGACTACTTTCATATTTGGTGGGTTCGAGCTAACCCCAACTCGGAAGAATAAAGCATCATCACCTGGAATGCCTCTCGAGAAAAGGCTTGTTAGGCCATCAACGGGCATTATCCCGTTGCGTGGGTTAGCACGACTCTTAGGAGGCGAAGTTCATGTTATGAGGCAAATTCTTGAAAACAACCATAGTACATGCCCCCTGGCATTTTTGACTGCCTGTTTTGAAAATCAACCCATGACTCAGAAAAGCAAGATTTTCCTCTTGGCCTTTTTCGGGTTCATCATTTTCCCCCATCAAAGAAATGTCATAAGTCCAAGGATGGCATGGATAGTTGATCAGATCTTAAGGGGGCAAAATTATGTCAACATGATTTTAACTGAAACTTTCTTGTCCCTCAATCGTTTTAAAGAAAACACGGAAAATGTCATGCGGGTCTCCCGGAGATTTTACAAGTCCGGTTCTTTTCTCACCTAAGCGAATTTCGAGGCTTCATGCGATCGTCGAAATAAATGATTTCGAAAGTCCATTTCAGAAATTTATGGTTTTAGGACCATACATTCCTAACCAAAGCCGTTTAAATTGGATAAACTTTCTAAGAGACCCAGCTCCTGAGGCATTCCAATGGTGTGCTGGTTGGTTCCATGAAAAGAGAGCTCGTTTTGCTTATAAACACCACCGTCCAATCCCGTTGCTCGGTCTCACCGGCGCCATTTCCTATTCTCCATATCGGGTGGCACGACAGTATGGAGCCCTCCAAGAGATCCCACCGCCTTTCAAGAGGAAGTCTCCTCCACTCTTTTTCAACACAAGCCGTGACTATGCGGTCGAAATTTCTATCCATGAAGAAACATGGAGCAAGTGCCATCGCAAAAGGATCGTGGTACCCGAAGGGCTTGAAGGACAAGAAAAAGCCCACCACGCCTCGAATCCTACATCCTCAACCATCGTATCCCAACAAAGTGGAAGCCATCGATCCCTCACCCAATCGGCGAGATCGGCCCGACATGAACAAGCGAGCTTATGCAAGGGGATTTGGGGATAGGTTGGATGCATGTCTCAGAGCCGGTCCAAGAAAACAAGCATCGGCGCAAGAACAAGGCTCCCCGTCGCATATAGATTAGCAATCATGTGTTTCCTAGTGTTGATATCAAGAAAATTCCGTCCCATTGTTTAGGGACTTTTGTTTAATATATAGTATTTCCTTGTCATTTCAAGTTTTAAGTGTCGGAAGTACGTGGTCTATAAAATCCTCTTTTGATAAAATAAAAGCGGTTAGACCATTGCCATGGGTCATCTTTGTCTACTTTCATACTCATTTATGATTTTTGCGACGCAGGTAATTATGAATCGTCAACTATTAGCCACCCGTGAATGGCCTCACATGATAGGACCCGATCAGAATGATGTACAAAATCGCCTCACCAACATCGAAGACGGCGTAGGACAGATGTCCATTGTCCTTCAACAACTCTCAAGGCAAATGGAATCCACTCAAGCTAAACCCAACTCCATAATTGCTTTAAGCACACTCCCGGCACCTGCGAATTTGCTAGAGGGTGACCAACAAGATAAACAGCTTGAAAAGATCATGGAAAAGTTGAAACAGCTGCAAGAGCCAAATCCCATCGACTCGTCTGAGTATGCCGGTTTTGAGATCCCTGAAGAACTTAAAACGCCTGAATGCGAAAGGTATGCTGATACCTTCCGCCCGAGACCTACTTACAAGCCTACCCGGTCCAAAGGATGATTCAATCATACCAATCGAACCTGACCGGCCCTGCCTTACGATGGTACATTGTCAGGAAGATTAGTTCCCTTAAAACCTGGAAAGAACTAATCCATGTTTTCCACCAAGAATATAATATTGACACCGGCCCGACATCGCCCGGCCCTACGAAGAACCAATGATCCCGGAGCACGAGGAGCCGTCAATTGCTGAGATAGGAGAAGAAGATATCAATGAAGCCTTGCATGATAAATGGGCAACTGAGCAACATCACATTATTGAGAAGTTTCCCACTCGGAAAGGCAAGGAGCCTATGTACGAGATCACAGCACGGAGCTGTTCAAGACCGTGGCACGACCGGACAGCTCCCAAGCTTATCTTTGCAAGAGCTAGGGTTCAAAGAATACCGACCCCTATCAACATAGAAAGTGAAACAGAGAGTGAAGCTTTAATATCTCTTATTCCCCTTGACAAAACCGAACTGGCAAAACGAAGGGCCTTACTCAAAAGGTCTGGACCAAGAGCCAAGAAAAGAAAGCATAAACGAATCAATTCGACATCTACCACTGAGTACAGGCGAAATTTGATAACTGGTGAGCCGCTGCACCAAAGTGTCGAGCATTCTCTGGAGTATAACTCTGAAGGCTACCGCCCCCTAGAGTACGACCCTGATGACTTCCAGTCCCTAGAATACAATCCCAAGGACTTCCAACGTTATTTCAATGAAACTGACAACTCATCATATAACTGTTTCCTACTCTCACCCGGAGATGAAGGCCCGTCGGGGAGAGGAAACGTACGTCTTTATCCGCTACGATCCTAACGAGCTACTAAACTCGTCCCTCGACCATGAGGATAGCTTCAATACTTCATCCTCATTCGGAAATTTTGACCCGAAGAAGGCAATGGAGTAATCTCGGTAGAGTCCAACTTCTCTCGAAACAGAAAAATTCACCACTTCAACGAATATGCGGTGGGAAAATCGGTGGCCTAACCAAGACATGTCAAGCCCATCTTGCCCTCATATGATCATGACCCCCCCGAGGTGTGGATACCTAATCTTTGCAAGTATAACGGCACGACTTGCCCCGTGGCTCATTTGCAATATCTTCACACCGAAATGAGTCGGTACCATGGCCCGATGTCATTCACAACTCAAGCGTTCCAAGAAACTCTTACGGGGTCTGCATTGCAATGGTTTGTCACAGCAAGTATTTATCTCATAAAGGATTGGAATGAGCTGTCTTCCACATTCTTGCATCAGTACCAAAACCAGATTGGAACTGAGCTGCCTTGCGAGAATTTGGCCCACTTCGGAAGAAGACCAATGGAGGATTGCCGAGCATATGCAGGAAGGTGGAGGGCTTTTATGATGCAAACCTACCCTCAAGCGGCGAAGAAGAATTGATAAAGCGGTTCATAGAAACTTTGCCCTACGAACATCGTTGTTGGCTGCATGGGTTACACTTCCGTAGCTTCAACGAAATAGTCATCGCATGCGAATACTTCGAGTCTACGGAGGCGAGGAATTCAAAGACGCTTGACTTCGGGACCAACACTATCAAAACACTCCTTTTCATAGGAGTTTTCGTTAGTTTCTTGTTGTTTGTTTTTATCTAGTGTGCTCTTTGTTGTATTTTCCAAGATCGTAATGTACGGTTATAATATTTTGTTTTGAGAGCATGAGGCGGTATTCCAAACCAGTCCAGTGATGCTATCCAACCATGAAAAGAAAATATCATCCAAGGAGAATACTGAGGGCTGGGTTTCCTCATGCTTTTTCTCCCCCAAAGACATATTCTGAAAATAAAAAATATTTCATCACCAAAAGCTTTTGCCAAAACAAGATGATAAATTTAACCATGTTTGTCTTTCGACCCTCTCACTTTATGTCTCAGAATATCATTCCCTTTGACTTAGTGTAACAAAAAGCATTTAAAGCTGGCACATCATGTGAACAGACCAAGTTCAAAGACACCCTTTCAAAGAAGCAGGGGCAAACAAAAAGGATCATCCTGTTTCAAAGAAGGTAAATCTTATTCCCTGAACATAATTTTGAAAATGATATCCCCTCTCTTCTGTGTACAGGAAACGAAAGGAGATAATAGGCATAGGCATACGGTTAAACTCGAAGCATGCACATCATGGTAGCTCGAGACAGGATAACCTCCCCCATGCCGCTTTCAACCTTCCCATTTTTGGAAGCCGTCCTCAGGAGCCCTGTGCACTCCACCTCACTCCTATCCAACCTCCCCTCAAGACGGAGCAATATCTTCTCCCTTTGACATGCCCGAACAATTAGATGGTACGGTTTCATTAAAGGGATTTCCAGCTTCGGGCAAGCCAAGGAACACAAGGAAGAAATTTCCTTTGAATTCATTACTGTCAATAGAGAGAAAATCCAGACAGTCAAGGCGATCTATAGCCCCACTCCAGACAATGACTCCAGAGTCTGGAAGCTTCACTCTGTGTTCCAGACACGTATTCTTCAAAAAAACAAATTGCTATCAGAAAGCTGGAGGTTTTTGATTGTCCATCTCAAATTCCATAGAAGCTTGAGATATGTGACTTTTTGCTCAATGCAGCTATAGTCAAAGACGAAGAAAAATTCCACGAAGGAAGGCGTTGAAGATGAATCAACGACCAGCAATCATGCACACGGGGTCACAAATGAGGAGGGCTGATCAAAAGAGACATTGAACCGTGCCAAAGACAAAAGGCCATCATTGACACTCAAATATCCCCGGGAGTCGCAAATATAAACTCGGGGAAGAGTAATTTGGTATCGTTTCCAAATACTCCTAGTATATGAATTCATCTTTGACACATTTTCTGTTATTGACGGGGAAGCCCGGGATTCAAGAAACAAGCTTAATGGTTAATTTGGGCAAATCAAGTGACCCACATCGATCTACCTAACTTGGTATGAGAGGACATGTCATCCAAGAGCTAGTCCGGTTAAATAAGAAGCACCCCCCTACGGACACCGTCAGCACCTCTAGTCGAGTGGTACCCGGGAAGAAGCAAAATGGTCCGAAGTCGGGGTTTGAATCACCGACGCGACGTTAGCCGTTTGAAAAGATAAAAAAAAATTTACTTCTTTTGCACCCGCAAAAGACAAGAGCACAAATGGCCTAACGGAGTAAAAATTACAGGAATTTATATCCTCCTTGTACTTCAGGTCTATTCAAACATCTGTAAACCAGTGAAGGGTAATGTTGTATCACTTCCAAGTTATTCGACTCTTGAAAGAGCTTTTGACTAACATGATCCTCTTCTTGTGCATTTGGGAGCACCCGATCGTGAAAAAAATGCAGAAACGAATTGGTGAGAGGCATATCGATCATGATAAGCCCTCCCAAGCCAAATGGCGTCTCAAGTATCGCCAAAGCAAATGACGAAAACCTTTCGGACCTCAAATCACGCGTGATCTTGGCCCTACTAATTTATCTATTTCCACATCTTCTCTTCTGCAAGGGCAAAAGCAGAAAGGACCGTCAAATCAATGATCAGATCCCTAACCCCAGCTGATCCTCCTTGTGTCATTCCCTTACTTAATAAGGACAATCCATTGACACCCCTTTGTGAATAACTCTTTTGATATTCAAAATTCAACACATTCGTAAATACGGTTTCACCAAGTAAACACCCCTAAAATTGTCAATAGGGTTTCTTAAGTAAAAGTCATTCATTTGTTTTGAGAGTACAAACTCTCTCATACTTCAAAAAATGCTGCATGCCTTTCTCCAAATGGATTTCGCATGATGATTTTGTCTGTCTAAATCACCGATTCCATTGAGAATTATTAGAATAGACAGCCAAGTGAAGAATACAAGATTAGTTGAGCATGCTTGGATGAGGCGCATCGAATGATGGCAAAGGCAAAGCATACACACACGGTCCCCCATCTATACACTTATGAGATGAGTGCAGAAAATTCCATGGCTAGGGATAAAGAGTTCTCTCGCGAATGGTACGATAACCAAAATAGTGAGAGGCATTTCACTGCTCACCCCCTATTGAGCCCCATACACTGGTGAAGCTTCTCTCATCAAGAATCACCCCACATTGGAGCATGTCAAAAACAAGGCAAATCAGCATTACAAGGTGAGAAGAGGGATAGAAATTCTCTTGCTCGCACTTGCATCAATCTTCGAGTGTCTTTATTGCATATGAACACTCGCGTTAATTTAAGTGCCTTAGAATGATGAAGAACAATTCCTTTTCTATGCATTTGTATACATTGTACAACCCAAGTGAGTCTGTAATTTTACCCTCACATTGAGACAAAGCAGAAGTTATTGCCATAGCCTAGAGTGCTGGCTGAAGATGAAGACTCAAAGTTTAAATAATGGTGCTTCGATTGAACTCGGCTAGATCAGTTCCTCAAGCAACAAAAACGAAAAAAAGCAGGGGCATAAAAAAGCAGTGTACTTGGTAAAAGCAAGGTCAATGCCCATAATTGAGGAACTGGAATAAAAGCAGGGGCATAGAAAAGCAATGTGCCTGGTAAAAGCAAGGCCAATGCCCCCCAGTTAAAAATACAGCCAAGAAAAAAATTGTGGTTGTAAAATCTCCATTTGATAGTAAGAAGAGAGACCAAAGGACGAATGCCGACACGGTCACCAATTCTCACTCTTCTACATGTAAGCCGAGTCTACGTTATATTCCCATTGTAAAAAGTCTCTTCAGACTAGGGGCACTTCAATTAACGTAGGATTTCATATGTGCATAAATATCGCTTGAAGAAGTACGAGCAAGATTACTCTATCTCTTTTCGCAGGGTTCCTGACTTGTAAACCCGGAGATGATCGTGCAACATTTTCATCCATCGACTTCAACCTTGATGATCCCCTTTGATGATTGCTAACCAAGTCTTCATCACAATTTCAACAAAGACCTCTCACATTGGTAAAAGTCGTACCGCTTGCGAGAATACTCGGACCCCTGCTGACATGATGACAGTGAGAAGTGTGATCCCTATAAATCCTGCATTAATGGTCAGGATAAAACAGCATTTCCATGAGAGTGAGTGAAAAGTCCTTTCAGACTGAAAGTCCCTCATCTGGCATGCTCAAGATATCTACGTTCTAAATGAGGGTTGTCTTTCAAAATCTTCCCCAGTGGAATTCAGATGATACAAAACTGACAAAATTGTCATGCATAAATCATATTTGAATTTATGAGTTTACAGCGTATACAATCATTGTGTACATGTCTGCATATTGTGTAAATAGTGAACATACTCTTAGTAATCAGAGATATTGCCAGGTAAGCATATCCCTATCCCCATCTGTCTTAAAGTACCTACCACCGGCCCCGGTACTCTCTTCTTGTCACTCGACCTGTTCGAGTCATCTCCGAGTTTGGGTGCTTGCGCAGATGCGAGTATCCCCTTGTCTTTGAGTACTTACCATTTGTCGGGTACTCCCTCTTGTCGACACTCGACCTGTTCGAGTTGTCCCCAAAATATTAATATTTGCAACTGTCTAGATATCCCCCTGCTTTTGAGTGCCTGCCATTACTTAGGTACTCCCTCTATTGACACTCGACCTGTTCGAGTTGTCCTTAAAGTTTGGATGCTTGTGACTGTCCAAGTATCCTCTTGTCTTTGAGTACCGATCATCGTTTGGATACTCCCTTTCCGTGACACTCGACTTGTCCGAGTTGTCCTCAAAATTGTATCTTTGAATTCTAGCAGCTACTCAAGTATTCCACCACATTATGCGCCTGCAATCACCCAGGTATGCTTTCTTACACCTGGACCAGTTGAGTGGTCCCTGATTATATCATTAAATATTTATGTCCATCCAAATATTTCTCTACTTTGTACACCTGTGTGCCAGCGGCCATCCAGGTAAGCTTTGTGCTACATTCAAATTCTCAATTACCAGGAGGTGAGAGACCTTCACGAATATCTCAGGTACGTCCTCGATATTCCCAACTACCAGGAGGTGAGAGACCTTCATGAATATCCAAGGTATGTCCTCGATATTCTCAACTACCAGGAGGTGAGAGACCTTCACGAATATCTCAGGTACGCCCCCGATATTCCCAATTTCCAGAAGGTAAGAAACCTTCACGAACATGCGAGGTACGTCCTCGATATCCCCCATAACCAGGAGGTGAGAGACCTTCACGAATATCTCAGGTACGTCCTCGATATTCCCAACTACCAGGAGGTGAGAGACCTTCATGAATATCCAAGGTATGTCCTCGATATTCTCAACTACCAGGAGGTGAGATACCTTCACGAATATCTCAGGTACGCCCTCGATATTCCCAATTACCAGGAGGTGAGATACCTTCACGAATATCTCAGGTACGCCCTCGATATTCCCAATTACCAGGAGGTGAGAAACCTTCATGAATATCCAAGGTATGTCCTCGATATTCTCAACTACCAGGAGGTGAGATACCTTCACGAATATCTCAGGTACGTCCTCGATATTCCCCAAACTACCAGGAGGTGAGAGACCTTCACGAATATCTCAGGTACGCCCTCGATATTCCCAATTACCGGAGGTGAGAAACCTTCATGAATATCTTAGGTACGTCCTCGATATTCCCCATACCGTAAGGTGAGAGACCTTCACGAATATCTCGGTACGCCCTCGATATTCCCAATTACCGGAGGTGAGATACCTTCACGAATATCTCGTGTACGCCCTCGATATTCCCAATTACCAGGAGGTGAGAAACCTTCATGAATATCCAAGGTATGTCCTCGATATTCTCAACTACCAGGAGGTGAGATACCTTCACGAATATCTCAGGTACGTCCTCGATATTCCCCAAACTACCAGGAGGTGAGAGACCTTCACGAATATCTCAGGTACGCCCTCGATATTCCCAATTACCAGGAGGTGAGAAACCTTCATGAATATCTTAGGTACGTCCTCGATATTCCCCATACCAGAAGGTGAGAGACCTTCACGAATATCTCAGGTACGCCCTCGATATTCCCAATTGCCAGGAGGTGAGATACCTTCACGAATATCTCGTGTACGCCCTCGATATTCCCAATTACCGGGAAGTGAGAAACCTTCATGAATATCTTAGGTACGTCCTCGATATTCCCCATACCAGAAGGTGAGAGACCTTCACGAATATGTGAGGTGCGTCCTCAATATTCCCATACCAGAAGGTGAGAGACCTTCACGAATATCTCAGGTACGCCCTCGATATTACGCCCTCGATATTCCCAATTGCCGGAGGTGAGATACCTTCATGAATATCTTAGGTACGTCCTCGATATTCCCCATACCATAAGGTGAGAGACCTTCACGAATATCTCGAAGGTACGCCCTCGATATTCCCAATTGCTGAGGTGAGATACCTTCACGAATATCTCGTGTACGCCATCGATATTCCCAATTACCGGGAGGTGAGAAACCTTCATGAATATCTTAGGTACGTCCTCGATATTCCCTATACCAGAAGATGAGAAACCTTCATGAATATCTTAGGTACGTCCTCGATATTCCCCATACCAGAAGGTGAGAAACCTTCATGAATATCTTAGGTACGTCCTCGATATTCCCCAATTATCAAAAGGTGAGAGACCTCCATGAATATGCGACACCCATCCTCGATATCCCGTTTGCCAGGTATTTTTAGAAATTCGTACTTGTGATCATCCGAGTACCTCTTCAACGCCTGCGAACGTTCAGGCATCCTTCAAAGTCTGTACTTGTTAACATCCAAGTACTCTTTTGACACTTGCAATCAATCAGGTATTTTCCAGTATCTAGTACTTGTGAGCATACAGGTACCCCTTCGATATCTGCGAACATCTAGGTATTCTCCAAGAGTTTGTACTTGTGATCATCCAAGTACCCCTTCAACGCTTGCAAAGGCCCAAGTATCCTCCAGGTTTGTACTTGTGAATATCCAAGTACTCTTTCAACGCCTGTGAACGTCCAGGTATCCCCCACAAATTGATGCCCTGAGAAAGGTCAGCGCATCTCCCGAGAAAGGTCGGGTTCCAACGGGTGTCTTGACAAAAATCGACACCCCAACAAATTGATGCCCCGAGAAAGGTCGGCGCATCTCCCGAGAAAGGTCGGGTTCCAACGTGTCTTGACGAAGATCGACACCCCAACAAATTGATGCCCCGAGAAAGGTCGGCGCATCTCCCGAGAAAGGTCGGGTTCCAACGGGTGTCTTCGAAACGAAGATCGAGACACCCCCAACAAATTGATGCCCCGAGAAAGGTCGGCGCATCTCCCAAAAAAGGTCGGGTTCCAACCGGTGTCTTCGAAACAAATCAAGGACACCCCCAACAAATTGATGATGCCCCGAGAAAGGTCGCCGCATCTCCGAGAAAGGTCGGGTTCCAACCGGTGTCTTCGAAGCCGAGGCACCCCACAAATTGATGCCCGAGAAAGGTCGGCGCATCTCCCGAGAAAGGTCGGGTTCCAACGGGTGTCTTCGAAGAAAGATCGACACCCCAACAAATTGATGCCACGAGAAAGGTCGGCGCATCTCCCGAGAAAGGTCGGGTTCCAAGCGGGTGTCTTCGAAGTCCAGACAAATCGGGCACCCCACAAATGAGATGCCCTGAGAAAGGTCGGCGCATCTCCCGTCAAGGCGACCGAAGAAAGGTTCGAGTCCTAGACAAATCATTGATTGTTTTAACAGGCGACCGAAGAATGGTTCGAGTCCTGGAGAAGCAATTTCTCGTCACGGCAACCGAAGAACGATTCGGGTCCAAGACAAACCACCAATTGCTCTAACAGCGAATCGAAGAATGGTTCGGGTCCGGAGGAGCAATTTCCCGTCAAGGCGACCGAAGAAAGGTTCGAGTCCTAGACAAATCATTGATTGTTTTAACAGGCGACCGAAGAATGGTTCGAGTCCTGGAGAAGCAGTTTCTCGTCACGGCGACCGAAGAATGATTCGGGTCCGAGACAAACCACTAATTGCTCTAACAGGCGACCGAAGAATGGTTCGGGTCCTGGAGGAGCAATTTCCCGTCAAGGCGACCGAAGAAAGGTTCGAGTCCTAGACAAATCATTGATTGTTTTAACAGGCGACCGAAGAATGGTTCGAGTCCCGAGAAGCAGTTTCTCGTCACGGCGACCGAAGAATGATTCGGGTCCGAGACAAACCACTAATTGCTCTAACAGCGGCCAGAAGAATGGTTCGGGTCCCTCAAGGCGATCGAAGAGGAGCAATTTCCCGTCAAGGCGACCAGAAGAATGATTCGGGTCCGAGACAAACCACTAATTGCTCTAACGGGCGACCGAAGAATGGTTCGGGTCCTGGAGGAGCAATTTCCCGTCAAGGCGACCGAAGAAAGGTTCGAGTCCTAGACAAATCGTTGATTATTTTAACAGGCAACCGAAGAATGGTTCGAGCCCTGGAAAAGCAACCTCCTCATATCACCAGGTAAGATGACGCCTTGATACTTGCCAAACTCGGGGTTCACACCCTATCTCACTCACTCCCGGTAAGTAACTCCAGGTATCTTCTTATCTGTCCTAGTATATGTAAAGTTATATTGCTCTATTTTTAATAGGTCCCAAATAAAATCTTCTACGCGTGCATGGATAAAATTTAGGCATCAGTTTGTCTTTGAATGCAACCTCTGCAAGCTCACCTTCAAAGAGGGGCAGCTGTTGACGCCTAAATTTCTTTAAATTAGGTTCTTTTTTTATTAAATATCTTTTCCTTTTTTTTTGGATAATAAGTGATAAAAACAAAAAAAATAAATAACAAAAGCAAAAAAAACAGGAGAAAAGGCGGGGAAGGGGGAGAAGCAGTCTCGCTTGGGCCCTCGGCCCATTCGCACTTGCGGCCCGGCCCAGGGGTCTTCTCCTTCCCCGCCTCTGCGCCGCACGCGCGGGAGGGCGCGACGCCGGAGGGAGAGCGCAGCGGCGACGGGACGTGCGCGGGAGAGCGGCTGGCGTCGGATGGGACGCCGGTCTGGCCGCCGGGGGCCGCTCGGCACGCGGGGGACCGGCGGTCGAAGCTCCATCGACCGGCCACCCCCTCGCCTATAAATACCGCCTTCCCGCCTCCGTTGAAGACCACGAGCAACCGGCGAAGCTCGAGGCCCCGAGACTTCGGGGAGCTTGGAGCGAAGCGGCGCAAGGCGTTCGGGTCGCAAGCCCGCCGATCCCCCTCCGAGAGACTTCGGAGGAGGTCGGGGGCGGCGACCGCGAACCCGCGGGCTCGCACAGAGAGAGAGAGAGGGGAAATCGAACGAGAGGATCTCCGCCGCCACCATCTCCGCCGCTCACCGCCGCGGAGTAAACGCTGCCGTCGCCATCGCACCCCCCTCATCCGCTGTCGCCGCCATCGCCGTCGTCGCCCGCCGTCGCCGGCCGCCGCATCCGCTCAAGCTCCCCCTCTCGCGCGCCGCGAATCGGGAACCCTAGGGTTCCCGATTTTTAGTCGCGACCCGGGTCCCAGGTCGGACCGGGTCGGGAACCGGGTAGGGTTTCACCGGTTCCCCCCCAAACGGCGCCGTTTCGCCGAAAATAAAAAAAAAAAAAAAAAAAAAAAAAAGAAAAAGCGCGAAAAATCCGAGTCGGGCCGCGTCGCGGCCCGTACGCGGTCGTTTTAGTCTTTTTTGTTCTAATAAATATTAAATGATTTATTTATTTTCCCAAAAAAATCAAAATAAAAAAAAATAATATATATAAAATATATTTTATTTTTGAAAAATATAAAATATATTTTAATTTCCAAAAAAAACAGAAAATATTAGAAAATATATAAAATATTTTGCTTTTCAAAAAATCCAGAAAAATCAAAAATACTTTATTTTCCATAAAATATTAAAAAGTATATTTTCCAAAAAAAAAAAAAAATCAAAAAAATCAAAAATATTTCATATTTTCCAAAAAATACCAAAAATCCAAAAAAAGGCAAAAAATTCAGAAAAAGCCAAAAAGAGTTTTATTTTCCAGAAAATGCCAAAAATAAAAAAAAAAAAGTCCCTTTTATGTCCAAAAAAATTGGAAAAAGGTTCAAAAAAAAAAAATGTTTTTCTCCAAAAATGCATGGAAAATCCCTTAAACATCCAAAAACCTCGGGGTTTAAACAATGTTAGGTACCGAAAGGGCATTAGTGATTAACTAGTGTAATCAAGTCCCGATCCTAATTTCTCTGGTTGCGCAGGAGCGAATATTTCTCCCAATATTTCGCATGGGTTTCTAATCAACCCACCCCAAATTGATTAGTGGCGACTCCGTTTTAAAAATTAACTTACAGGTTAAAAATTTAGACTATTAAAGTCGTGAATTGGTGGACTTGGGAGAGTCCGGGCTTAATTAATCCAGCCGAGCCATTAGCCTCCGCGAGCGCCCGCCCGATAGGGGCGTCGAAAAAAAAGAGGTCGCGACAAGCACAAAAATTTGCTTTTTATTAACTTACGAAACTTAGTAAAGAAAATAACAATAAATTTAATTACGGGATGCTCAGGTTCTTATTTATTTTCTTCAACATTTGGTCTTCCTATTTGCTAAATTAGACAACTTATTGGTTTTGATGGGTCTAAAGGCAAGTCGAACAGTGGGTAGTTTTGTCTTTTACGTGAAAATTTGGACTTTTTTAAGAGACATTTGCACCGCGAGTGAAAGCTGGCGGCTTTCTTTTTTAGGGAAAAGGCCTATGCCATAAAAATCATCTATTACTTTTCAAGGGAAAAGATATATTCATAATAAAGAAGTATCTGATCACAATTTTTTTCAGAATTTCTATTTTAATAATAAATGTCGTTTTAATGGTATTATCTTTACTTTTACTTTATAGTGTATTTTTCCCATTAATATAGAGAAGAGTACTAAGTACATTTTGTTCAATTAATCAAATAAGCCGTGATATTCAATTGCTAGAGCTGCAATTTCTTCATTCATTGTTTGGAGTAATAGGAGAATGTGCAAATTTTCCATGCAGCGAACTTTTTTTTTTTCCTTTCAAATCTGCGTTTCAGGAAAAGAAAGGGAAATAATTTCTCTTACCATCCAATTAATGAGAACGCATAAAATAATCTTCCCAATAAGAATGTTTTACTGTTAATCTATGTATTGAGGTAATATGACTTCTAATTTTTCTAACTAATTATTCTAAGAGCCGATGTTGGCCTTTTTAATCAGGATATATGCATTTCTATTGATTCCGATTATCAATATGAACAGTAATGAATTGAGTAATACAATTATCTATAGCAATTTTAATTTATTCCGCGTGTGTTGCACGGGGTGATGGACTTTTTGGCCATCGATCCACTGTCGACAAATAATTTTGTGAAAATCCAGATGAGCGCTTTCCAAATTCATGTTGCTTTTTGCCATAGCAGCCTTTGAAGGTTCTTGCAAATGCAGATTTTCTGTCTTCCATTTGCTCTAAGGTTCACTCCCTTTGTGCGTTTTATTTCAGTGCAGAAAACGGAAGAGCACATCTTCCAAATTCATGTTGATTGACTGAGAGCAGTAAGCACGTGGTGGGTCATTGCCTTCCCTCGGACCTTGACCTCCGCCCGATGTTATCATTTGGCCACGTCCTCCCACGAAAATCTACCTCTATCTTCCACATAAATAAAGGAGTGTTTTTAAAGCGTGCGGGCGAGAGGGGTTAGAGTATGATGATTAAATTTAAAGCAAGTTATACAATTAAGAGTCAATGTTGTGAAAAATTCCAAACTGGTACAATCGTGACAAATTCATCCCAAACTAAATTTTTACCACAAAAAATTTCAAACTAGTACATTTGTAACAAATTCACCCTGTATTAGTTAATATTAAATTTTACCATCAAATTGCTGAGTTGGATGATATGTAACAGTTGACAGATATTCTCAATTTGTCATAGATTTACTAGTTTGTAGTTTATAAACTAACGGATGATAAATTTATCATAAATTGTACTAATTTGGGGATTTTATTGGTAAAAAAATTAGTTTAAAATAAATTTGTCATGAATATACTAGTATGGGATTTTTCATGATATTAACCCTCCAATTAAAAATGTTTTACAATTATGCTTATTGTTCATCAATCTAAAATTACGACAATGACAATCATTCTATATTAAAACAGTGGTTTTTAACAACTCAATTGATGATATATTTAATTATTATCATGACTATCAATTTATTAATTGGAGCTATTAAAATCATTAGAATTAATATCCCATTCTACTTTCACAATGCATTTCCTATAAAAAAAGCAAAAGAACCCTCATTGTATTCATCCTGTTAACTTACCGAATAAAAAGTTATCTCATTCCGGTTTTATTGTACCAAACACAAATTTAGTGGAAATTGAATAGGTTATAGTTTATTGGTGTCGCTTAGTCTATGAACTTTAAAAGTTTTAAATTTATATCCATTCGGTTTGTTTGCCGGTGATAAAAAATTGTGATTCTGATGGATTAGCCCTTTCCCAAACTTCTCCATTTGATCTTTGGGTTCAATAAGTCTAGCGGTAATTCTTATTTGTGTTGGATAAGTTAGGTTAAATCCATCATTAATGACCATTGAATTTATGATTGTCACACATAAGACCCACATAAGTCTCACAGATTCAAGGTTTGTAATTGATCCCATGTAGCAGACTTTGATTTAGGGAAGAAATATCGCAACCCTAGATTGGCTGAGTAAGGCAATCACTTTGTTTTTTCCCTCCAAAAGGCCTCAATCGCTTTGGTAGTGACGAAGTCCTGATTGGATCCACCATGCCTGCAAATTACTTCCAAATGACTAGAGCATTTTGGTCTAGTGATTAACATTACTAAATAAGTTACTCCTGACTTTAGAAAATTCAAATCCATTTTTCAAATCCCCGTAACAATGAGGGTCTAGTCTTCCTTGCTTGACCAATTTTTCGGAGTATTGGCCAAATGCTTTACGAGAAAAAAAGTAATTAGTCTAGCGTTTTGTTGGGGGTAAAGAGGCTAAATCCCATTCGAGATTACATCAAGATGGAAAGATAAATTGCATGACTCGGCTGACTTTTTTCCATCATTTTCATATTGCTTTTGGAGAGACATAAATTTAGTCAAGGTCTTGCCACTTACTTTCTATAATGGACGTCCCTATCATAAAGGTAAAGCCAGCCTTTATGGTAGGCAGCGGAAAACGACTTGGGAGAAATCAGAGGCGAGCTATAATGGACATCCTATTCAAAAAGCAAAGCATTTCATAAATTTTATTGCCGGTGACCAAAATGATTTCCTCAAATTATACACGAGTCCCTACATGATGAAGTAGGCATTTAAACATTCAAAACACCTATTGGATACACAAAATCTTCAATTCTATAACCTGATCACGTCTTAAATGAAATTCAAGCAAATAAACTCAAAATAAATAATATAACTGGACAAATAGTTAGTACTGTATACCATTTCTATTAATCTTTAGAAAATCAGTTAACCAATATATATATATATAATCTTTGAAGTTGAGAGAACACGGACGTCATTAGACTTAGGAGAGACTCAACCTTTGGTAGGTTCGACCACATGGACAAGGAAAGGTTCTCGATGCCCAAAATAAGGGTCAAAAACTAAAAGTGACAATAGTAATAAACATTGAAAGAGGTTGAGTTTTGGAGCTTAGTAATTTTGAATGGGATTTAGCCTCTTTACTAGACTAATTACTTTTTTTTCTTTTAAAGCATTTGGCCAATACTCCAAAAAATTGGTCAAGCAAGAGTGACTAGATCCTCATTGTTACAGTGATTTGAAAAATGGATTTGAATTTTCTAAAGTCAGGAGTAACTTATCTAGTAATGGGGTAAAGTACAGCCCAAGTGTCAAAACTTGGCACGGAGGGACATTTAAGTGCCAAAACTTTGGAAAAGTATACTTAAGTGTCAGTTTCAGAGTAAAGTGGAACACTTAAGTGCCACTCAGGTCAAAATCCGCCAAAATGGGCGACGTGGCAATTTTCCGACAGAGTTGGGTGCAAAACGGCGTCGTTTTGCACACCGACATGGCTAAACAATATAGAAACGACACCGTTTTGGTGCGACGTGTTAAAAAATTAATATAAAAATTAATTAAATTAAATTAAAAACGAAATTTATTTAAAACATTTAAAAAAGTAAAAATATTAAAAAACTAATTTTTTTTTAAAAACTAAAAATTTAAAAAATTTAAAAACTAAAATTTTTTTTTAAAAAACTAAACCTGTTTAAAAAATTTAAAAATTAAATTAAAAAATAATTTTAAAAAACTAAAAATTTTAAAAATATTAAAAAATTTAAAAAGAACTAAAATTATTTAAAAATATTAAAAATAAAATAAAAATATTAAAAACTAAAAATTTAAAACATTTAAGAACTAAACTTATTTAAAACATTTAAAAATAAAATAAAAATACTAAAAAATTATAAAAAAAAGGGGGCCATTCTGGCGCTCGGCCCTCACCGCTGCCCCTTTTTTTTTAATTTTTTGTTTTTTAAATTTTTAAATTTTATTTTTAAATTTTTAAATAAGTTTAGTTTTTAAATGTTATAAATTTTTAGTTTTTTAATATATATTTTTTAATTTTTAGTTTTATTTATTTATTTTTATTTATTTATAAATGTTTTAAATAAGTTTAGTTTTTAAATGTTATAAATTTTTAGTTTTTTAATATATATTTTTAATTTTTAGTTTTTATTTATTTATTTATTTATAAATGTTTTAAATAAGTTTAGTTTTTAAATGTTATAAATTTTTAGTTTTTATAATATTTTTAAAAAAAATTAGTTTTTTTAAATTTTTAGTTTTTTAATATTTTTATTTTATTTTTAAATGTTTTAAATAAATTTAGTTTTAAATTTAATTTAATTAATTTTTATATTAGTTTTTTTAGCCATGTTAGCATGCAAAACGACGCCGTTTTAAACTCGCCAAAAATTGCCACGTTAATCATTTGGCCCGATTTTGGCCGGATTGGCACTTAAGTGATCATTTTCTTCCGATTTTGGCACTTAAGTGTCACTTTTCTAACTTTTGTGCACCAGGGTGTCCGCAACTCTTTTAGTAATGTTAATCACTAGACCAAAATGCTCTAGTCATTTGAGAAATTTCTAATTGGTAACTCATCAAACTCCCCTTGTAACCCAGCAAATTACTTACATCCATCACAATCCATTTACTCCCAAATTTTGTTATATCACAAAAAAAAAAAAAAAAAATCTCAAACCGATAGACTCGAGCTATATTTATTTTTGCTATATTAAAATTAGTTTGGGATAAATGTGATTCTGATAATACTAATTTGAGATTTTTTTTATGATATTAGCCCAAAAAATTTCAAATTTTAGTTTATATTTTCAAATAGTCATGTAAGCATCTTCAGATCAATTAGGGGAAAAAAAGAGCATTTAATTCAAAGACTGAATTGGCAAAGAAAAGTTTTGTTCGGGTCGCACATTTTGCAGAAGTTTAAAGGTTATTGGTGTTTTTTCTTTTTAAAATATATTTTGTTGTAAATTTTTACATCCGCCTCGCGGGTCAAAGAGGCCCTCGTACACCTACGCCCATGGTATGAAACTGGGAGGTGGATCTTTGAAATAGAGAAGAAAGAGAGACGAAAACTGAGAGGAGGAGGCGCCCTCGAGAGACCGTTTCTTATTTTGTGCCGAAGCAATTTTTAAATCACAGGCTGAAACAGGTGAAATCAAAGGGCATTACTTGAATGCTACTGCAGGTACATGCGAAGAAATGATCAAAAGGGCTGTATTTGCCAGAGAATTGGGAGTTCCTATCGTAATGCATGACTACTTAACAGGGGGATTCACTGCAAACCTCGGTAACGCGACATAAAGACTCCTTTTTTTTTGAAATTTCATAAACCTAAAATAAAACTGAACTAAATTAAATGATAAATGAATAAAAAGAAAAAGAGAAGAAAGAGAGACGAAAACTGAGAGGAGGTGGCGCCCCCAACGCGAAAACCATTTTCATTTTGAAAGTAAATGGACATCCAGAATTCTCGCAACCGTGGAAGAGGTTCCTCCGAAACAAGAGAAAAGAGTTACGATGTCTTTTTGAGCTTCACAGGATGGGATACTCGCGATGGCTTTGCGGATCATCTCTACCAAAGGCTCTCCCGAGAGGAGGTCCGAGTGTTCCTGGATGTTCCACTCCCCCCCATAGGAGAGGGGTTTGAGGCGGCGGTTCTCCAAGAGATCAGGCTTTCCAAGATCGCCATTCCGATCCTGTCAGGGAACTACCCATTGAGCGAATGGTGCCTCCGAGAGCTGGCTCAGATTGTGGAGTGCCACAAGACGACGGGCCAGATCACCATGCCCGTCTTCTTCAATGTCACGCCATCGGTCGTGAAAAACAGATCCCACGGTTACGGAGAGGCTATCGCCCGTCATAGAGAGTGCGGAATCGACTCAGACACCCTCCGGAAATGGGAGGAAGCTCTCAGCTATGTGGGATCCATCCCAGGGTTGGAGATTGATAGGTGAGTGTATTTGAGTAAGTTCGATTGAGTAACCTAGCATCCAAATCCCAAGCCAGCGCTTCCTTCAATTTTGGTTAATCTAATTAGACTAATGCTGCTAGGTGTATCAATATCTGATGTAGCTCCCTCTGATCTGGTACTGAATGTGATCCGCTTGTTTACATTCTTAATGTTTTGGTTTTGTTGACAAAACACGTATCTCATAACTCAGTTTTTCCATTTTCGATCACTGCATTAAATGGGAGGCAGCGGTTATGGTTGTGATTTTATATCGATATGGTCCAGAAAAATGTTCTTCCTCTTGAAATCTGCATCCACAGGAAATCTACCTCTTGCAAGAATATGCCAGTGTAGAGTGATATTGATTTGCTTAATTTCTGTGGATGCAACAGGCAGCCCTTTGCATCTCATCATACTGTGCTTTGTCTGTGTTGATTTAGTAAAAGCATGTACCACTAATTGCATGGCCTGTTTGTCTAAAGCTGATTGCTGTATTATAGTTTTTGAAAGGAGAGCGTGAACTTTTTCTTGCAAACTACTTCAGAGTTTAGATATTGTTGGACTTACATTAATCTTTGTGCGTGTACCTTGTGCACACGTGCACGCTTGATACAGCTCGCCTGTAGATGCTTCAGTCATCGATGTTCTTTTCGCAAATGTGTTGAGGGCACTGAACGGAAACTTCGTTGGCATCCAGAATCATGAGGAAAGAGTTATGAAATTACTAAAAGTGGAATCTAGCGATGTTCATGTAGTTGGAATACATGGCATAGGGGGCACCGGGAAGACAACAATTGCAAGGTTCATCTACAAAAGAATATTTGATCTCTTTGATGGCTGTAGCTTTCTGGAAAACGTTAGAGAACATACCAAAAAACCAGGAGGTCTAGATAATTTGCAAGGTCAGTTGGTTTCTGACCTTCTAGGTGTAATGCATGGACAAATTCATTCCGTTGATGATGGGATTAAGTCCATCAGAAGCAGACTCTTGCACAAGAAGGTTCTCATTGTTCTCGATGATATTGAACCAAGCTCCGGACTTACACCGATTTTAAGTATTCTTGATTCGTTAGGCTCTGGGAGCAGGATCATAATCACCACCAGAGATGAACAGGCTTTAGATAAGTTTGAAGTGTCCCTGAAATATGAAGTCGGGGAATGCGAGAAGAGGAAGTCGATGAACTATTCCACTCTCATGCCTTCAGGGAGAGACCTGCTCCAGCTGACTTAGCTACTCTGTCCAAAAGAATAGTATCGACTATTGGCCGGCTTCCTTTGACTGTTGAGGTTGTTGGGTCGTATCTATATTCTAAAAGCAAGGAGGTGTGGGAGCAGACATTAAACGAATTGAGAAAAGTACCTGAGCCACAAGTTCAACAGAAATTGATGGTAATAATCAAAGCATTACCTGAAGAGCAAAGACTGATATTTCTGGACATTGCTTGTTTCTTCATTGGAGAGGACAAAAGTGTTGCATGCTACCTGTGGTCTGACCGTGATTCCACAAGCGGATCGGTATTAGAAGTGCTCATCAATTTGTCTATTGTTAAGATTGAGAATGATAAGTTATGGATGCATGATCAACTTCGAGACCTAGGTAGGGATATTGTCGTAGAGAAACATCTTAAACCTGGAAAGTGTAGTAGATTGTGGAGTCACGAGCAAGCCCAGGCTGTGCTGGTGAATAAAAAAAAAGTAAGATACAAGTTCATCACTGTTTTTACCTAACTTGTATGCCTTACCACTCATGTTCCTCTTTTCATAGAAAGAAAACTAATTGGGGTGCATATTTTTAGCGGAAAAAATGATCATTTTTATTTCTTGAAATAATTAGTTAATGAAAATTTTTCATTATTGATAACAATTTATGTCTACTTTTTTTTCGTGGATGATGAAAATATTTGTTGTTCATTCATTTTTGTAAGAGATGAAAGCGATCATTTTTAAGAATTTTTTCCAAAAACCTTTTTTTTTAAAACAAATTGATCCTTAATAAAATGATTTCTTTAATTTGAAGTCTCTAAGAATTTATCATCTTCACATATTTTTGTGCGGAAATGCCAAGTCCCTTGGTAATCCAAATCCTGTATTTCACGTGTAGGGAACGGAAATTGTTAGAGGAATTCTTCTCAAATTTGGCAGTGGGTCACAATACAGTTTTGGACCAGCACATTTTGCGAGGATGTCAAACATAAGATTCCTTCAATTGGATCAGGCGAACCTCGAAGGCAATTTTGAGCGGTGTTTGTCAAGTTTAAGATGGCTCCATTGGCAAGGTTGTCCTCGGCATCTTCTTGCTGAAAAATTGGATTTGACGGAGTTGGTTGTTCTAGATCTTTCTTGGAGCAAGGTCAGTGACAAATGGAACGGTTGGAGTGAAATCGAGGTAGAGAAGTACATTATTATTGATTTCATTTGTCAAATTGTAGTGGAAAAATTGACTCTTTTGTTATTATATTTTCTAACAGAAAGCCAAGAAATTGAGAGTTTTGAACCTCACTGGCTGTTATGATATGATCAGAACTCCAGACTTATCTCATTACAAATGTTTAGAGAGATTGAATCTTGAAAGGTGCATTCGATTGGTTGAAATCGGTTCATCGGTGAAAATTCTGGAGAGGTTGGTTTCACCGAACTTGAGGTCTTGTACCTGAACTCAATAAGTTGCCTGAAGAGATGGGTTCCCTCATATCCTTGGAAGAGATTTTTATAGATGGAACTGCTGTTCGAGAAATTCCTGCCTCCATCGGTCATTTGCAAAAGCTTAGAAGATTCAGTGCCTGCAACTGTCTTTCATTGATTCAGCTACCCGATTCAATTAGCCATGTAAAATCGCTGAGAGTCCTTGCACTACATGGTACAAAAATAACTAAACTTCCCCTGCGGAAAGTTAGAAGCGCTACAACACTGTCAATAAATCATTGTAGGTCGATATTGAAGTTACCATTGTCCTTGGGGACCTTGGCTTCATTGATCGAACTCGATCTATCAAGCAACCTTGCAATTGTCGAATTACCTAGTACTATCAATGAGTTATACCTTTTAAGAGTGCTCAAAATTGATTTTACTTTTGTACGAGAGCTGCCTTGTGTTATATGGAAGTTGAAGAGCCTTGAAGAGCTGCATGCTTCAAGATGTCGGAGTTTGGCTGGGGAAATTCCTAGAGATATTAAGAAGCTTTCGAGATTGAGGGTCTTGAGGCTTGGATACTCTCGAATTCGTGGTTTACCAAATAGCATTTCTAGACTTTCCAATTTGCAAACACTTGATCTGTTTCATTGTGACAAGCTCCATAGAGTGCCCAAGCTTCCTCCCACTTTAATAAGCCTATCCGTCGGTTCTAAATTGATGAATACAATCCCGAGAGATCGGTAGCCTGGTTAAGTTGGGAGAGTTATTCTTGGCTGATGGATCCCAGAAGGCTGAGTTATCGACCAAAGTCAAATTGAGGCAAAAGGACACACTTATTTGGAGCTCGGGAGTTTGTCAGAGCTAAAGATATTGCAGCTATCTATGTTAAAGATCCAACTACTACCTGTTGGGTTGGATCTCCTTCGTAAGCTCACAAAGCTCTCCCTTTGCTGCATTCACTTGAAAACGCTACCACGACTTCCTCCGGGTTTATTCACCCTCTCACTTTGCCGGTACAAATCACGGACAGGATTGCCGGATCTCTCGTATTTGAAGCTCTGTCAGAATTTGAGCTTTTCGGCGTGTCTTGTACGAAGTTGCAGGCCTCGGGAGTTCAAATCCTTGCGAATTTTCAGAATATCTCATTGCAACCTGCAACAGCTGGATGAGCTAGAGAACTTGATATTTTTAGCATCATTGAATGTTTCGTACTTGTCAAAGCCTTGAGAGACTTCCGATCTATCAAAACTGAAGAAGCTAAAAGATATTAAAATCAAGGGCTGTCCGAAGATTCGTGATATTAAAAGCGTGGAACACCTGCATTCCTTCAAGAAGCCAAGGGGTACCATAATTCAGCAGAAAGCTCATCCGAGGTAACCAACACTATGATTTTCCCTCTGGACCACATAGATGGACTTTGGCACTTGATTAGCACGTGTCATGTTTGGAATTTTTACTAAGATAAATGAATTTCTTAATAATGAAAAAAAGTGCATGACATGATGAATTACGAGGGACGGGACATTTTCTCCCATTAACACATGCAGAATAATTTTTCAAATGAAATTTGAGTCGTCAAGACTTTGTATTTCCTTCATCTTTTACTTGAAAGATGGGTCCAAATTTGTAAGGACTCCACTTCTTTGAAAGAGCATTTTACTTTTTCTTGTATTTTTCTGCGATATACAACCAAAGAACTTCTATTTATGCCAGTTAGTTTAATCATGCTTTTGGGAGGTGTTGTTATGTATTCAATCCAGAGCATTGAACGTTTTATTGGTATCTTAAATCTTTGATGTGTTGCAGAAAAGCGCTGGCTTCTGTACTAGTATCTTAAATTTTTTATGGGGTGCTTCCGTAATATTCAAGATCTTAATCCAAAGTACTTCTAATAAATTGGGATGAGTAGCTCATAGAAGGTATTCCATTCTTCAAACTTTTCTCTTTTAATTTAGACTTGTTTGATGAGCTACTCTTCCAAGGAAATAGTCTGATCAATACCGTCAATGAAATCTCAAAACTCATTTGGTCTCTTTTCACGTTCAGTCAGTTTGAATCTAAGCATCAGTCTTTATAACTGTTTGACACATGGTAGAAGTCTTATTCGATGCACTGAATACATGCTTACACAGGTTTTGTCACAGGTGGAGTTTAGCAAACCAGCTAATACCAAACATTCTTCCATTCAGGGTGTCAAATGCAAGGATAAAGGTATGCTGTACATTGAGATTGTCAAATCTGAGTTGTCCTGTAAGATTTAAGTATGATTTCAACCTTGCAATGTAGAATGCTGAAAGAGGTCATGGCTAGAAAGCTGCCAGACCATAAGGATAGGCAGTCAAAAGGATTATTTCAAGCTATGCCATGTTGTTGGAACTGATTAGACCTTAGACTAATTTTTTGGGCTAAATAGAAAATTTTACTCCTTAATTAATGCTCCTCTTCCTCCTAAAGCACAAGCAAAATCTTCCGATTCTGTCAAGTCAATAACTGAAACTATGGGCGCTTCTTCTAACTTGCAAAATTCTCCCTCTGTTGCAGGTTCATCAACCACGTGGCATAGAGTGAAGGTAAACTACAGATGTCTTGCTTTCTATCTCACTCCATCAATGAATAATTCTGTATTTCTTTCAGGCTGTTGCTTCCAAATTCAGCTGTCAGATGATTTCCAGAACCAAGCCAACACACTCTTTCCACATTAATCAAACTTAAGTGTTGAGCCAGATCAGAGGGACAGAAACTACTGGCATCTCGCCATCAACAGAGCGAGAAGATGTGCCACTTGACAGGGCATCAACTATCCCTTCTTTGGCAACAATTGGTTCTGCTATGCCTCCTCCTGCTTCTCAACCATAGTCATCATCAGCAATGCACAAAGATAAAGCCCCTATAATTGTCGAGGCAGATTTACGCGGTGGCAGAGAGGAATCTCTTTTCTCAAAGATTGAGTCTCTGTTGAGTGATGACTCAGGAGAGCAAAATACTGGGACAGAGATGTCACAAGCAAGTCATTTTGATCTTCAAGCATACCAGAATGCATTGCAAGAGTTGGAAATTATAATGAGTCAGGGACTCCAGGCAATCATGTTTAATCCCAAGCTACTTGGTCAATTGCAAGAATTACTGAACTTCTTAGTCGAACAAAATGCACCAGAGGTCTCTACTATTGGACATCAATGTGTCTATCTCAAATTGCAGAACTTTATTCAGACTCAGGTGACTCCCTCTCTTCCCAATAAAAGATTCTCATTGAATGTGAGAGGTTAGAAAGGGAGCTCAAAATGGAAAAGTATCTTTTGGCGTCTGACAAGGATGAAGTTCGTTTGATCAAGAAACAATGTGAAGAGAAAGCTAAGAGTGTGGCTGACAATGAGCGAGTAATAACCCAACTTCAAGCAGAGATTGAGGCACGCAAGCAGACAGTTGAGAATGCAAAGTCAGAAATATCATATCTGTCGACAATGAGATTGGAGAAAGTTAAGGAACTGAAGAATTAAGTACGAGCAGGTCCTCAGTATGAAGAGAGAGAATCCAAGCATGGAAAATAAGAGAAATCAAGCTTTGGAAATGATCGACAAAATCAATGTAGAGTGGAATGAATTGTGTGCGGATAATAAAGGCCGATTAGCCTAAATAGGCTGGCACTTTTCACTTTCTTCTATTTGAATCTTCATGTATCGAAAACTTTTCCATTCTGGCAAAAAACACAGGTTTGGAGTTTCATTTGTAGTTATTTATCATTGCGGAAAGCGTGATACAAGGTCTATTGAAACAGAGAACGCTCACCTTGCAAATTCAGCATGTCACTCGGCTTGGTCTGCAATCTCCGAAGGCTCCCTGTAACTAGTCTTGCCAGAGGAATGATTGCTGGTCTCGGGAGGCAGCAGGCCATGCAGAGTCCTCTATGCAGCACCGTGCTTCTTGCTTTTCTTTGCCATAGTCCTCTTCGGTAGAGAAGGCGGTCTCTGCGATGATATCGGTGAAATTAGCATAACGTAGATATTCCATACGTGCTCTCTCCACTGCGAATTTCAGCAAAATCCAGATGTACCCATGCACGCAAAGACGTGGTTTTGTCTATGATGCCTTGTTCTCCGGGGGAAACCTTAGCCACCATCCAAGTATTTCAAGAGAAATTCATAACCCTGTCGATAGAGTTGGCAACAAGGTATCCAAGATACGAACAATTTTAGGCTACAAAGCACCATAATTTAAGATACCGGAAAGACCGCATGGCAGGAATTTTGACATAGCATCTAGGTTAGGACCTTATTTTAAGTAGGTGGTATCCCTTTAGTACGCCTAGCACTACGTAATTTATATTATGGGTTATATTCATGTTGGTGTGACAATCAATCCAAGTGATTATTCGAGTTGCAAAATTCTAGGTCTTGTGGGATTCAAAATTGGAAAATTTCAGTGTTGGTAGAATTTTAAGGTTACTAATATTCTTTTATCTTGTTAAAAAAAGAAATATCACCAATAACTTACTTATCATATCACTCGTTAGTAAGTTATCATCGTTATCAAAATTAACGTCCATACAAATTTATAAATTATCAACTTGTTCTAAGGGCTGATGTTGGCTTTTTAACCGGGATATATATGCTTGTCTATTGATATTCCAATTACCAATTTGAATAGTGATGAATAGAGCAATACAATTACCTATAGCAAAATATTAGTTTATTTCGTGCGTGTTGCGCAGGATGATGAACTTTGGGCCTTTTGTTGATGCTCCAAATAATGCCGATTCAATTCTTTTGTTCCTCGAACAAAAAAAAAAAAAAATCCGTTTGATAAATTTTTTGTTTTCATAAATAGATTTGGGGGAAAATTCCAAATAAGAGCCTAAAGTGTCGTCATTTTCTCAAATACAGACTCCAAATGGACCATATTTCAAATAAAGGTTTGAAGTGGTCAAATTGTCTTAAATAAAGCTCGAAGTGGAACTTGTTTCAAATAATGGCATGAAGTAGCCATATCAATTTAAAAAAAAAAGGGGCTTAACCTACTAGACCGAATAGCATTTTCGTCTTTTAATTTATTTTTCTTTCCTTTTTCTTTTTTTCTTTTTCCCCCTTCCCTCTATCGGCCATGGCAGAGGTCACCAAACTCAGGTGAGGGCCACCCTCGCTAGGGTCTGGCGAAGGTGTGCCTTTGCCAAATTTGGCGAGGGCAGCCCTTGCCTTCGCATGGCCTCGCCAGCTCAAGTGAGGGTGAGGGTTGCCTTCACCGGTGTCAAACAAGGGTTGTCTTCGCTTGATCTGGTGAGGGCAACCCTCATTGAAGTTGGGCGAGGGTCGCCTCGCCTAGGCTACCATTGCCCACCTAGCCCAAGTGAGGCAGCCCTCGCTTGATGCCTGCAAGGGCATCCCTTGCCTAAGGCAGGTGACCTCCACCGGCCATTGACAATGATGGCCGATGGATAGAAGGGGAAAAAAGAAAAGAAAATGAAAAGAAAATGAAAAAATCAAAAAGTTAAAAAAAAAAAGTAGTTATAATTTTTTTTTTTTACCAAAACGTCCCTTCTTCGATGGTTGGAATACTCACCGGCTAGCCAAAGGTCTTTATTGAGATGATTTGACAACTTCATGCCATTATTTAATACGATTTGATCACTTTAAGATCTTATTTAAAATAAAATTCATTTCAAGCTCTTATTTGAATAAACAAGGGTACTTTAGGCTTTTATTTAGAATTTTCCCATCAAATAGTTACTAGCTGGCCAAAGGCCCTTATCTTAGATGTTTTAGCAACTTCAAGCCCTTATTTCAAACGATTTGACCATTTCAGCCCTTATTTGAAACAATATTTACTTAGAGCCCTTATATGAGAAAATAAATGCACTTCTTGCCATTATTTGAAATTTTCCCTAAATTTGGAGTAGAATTAAAAAATAGAAAAAAGTTACTTTTGGCTCGTGAGAATAATTCCAAAATCAAGGAAAATCATTTTTTTTTTCTCTTTTTATTTTCTTTCATTTTCTCTTCTTCTTCCTCATTGCCGATCACCGGCCATAGCAATGTCCGGCGAGCTCGTTGAAGCCTCACCAGTGGCTGGGTGAGATCGCCTGGCCACCAAAAAGGCCGACCTCACATTAGCTAGGCAAGGCTTCAGCGAGCTCACTAGACCTCACTTGGCCTGGTGAGGCTTTGGCAAGGTCACAGGCCATTGCCAGCGATCGGCTAGAGAAAAAGAGGGAAGGAAAAAGAAAAAGGAAAAAGTCAAAAGTATAATAAAAATATTAAAAGAAATTTTAAATCACAAAAAAATTTAAGAATCATACTAAATACATTTTTATTCTTGTAATAGAAATTTTGGGCATTTCAAATACTCAAA
Source organism: Eucalyptus marginata (assembly GCA_014182565.1). Lineage (NCBI taxonomy): Eukaryota > Viridiplantae > Streptophyta > Magnoliopsida > Myrtales > Myrtaceae > Eucalyptus > Eucalyptus marginata. Next base: position 21,468,792 of record CM024587.1, read on the forward strand.
ATCTCATCCGGGGAAAAGAATAAAAATAATAATTTCTAAATAAAAATTATTTTCAGGAATAGAATGATTATCAAAAGCACACTTTTGGCAATCAACCCACTATCAAGACAAATAAATTTTTGAAATATCCAGATGAGGGTTTTTCCAAATTTATGTTGCTTTTGCCACAGTAGCTTGTGGATGCTCTTATAGATGCAGATTTTCTGTCTCCCGTTTGCTCTAAAGCTCATTCACTTTGTGCGTTTTATTTCAGTGCAGAAAATGGAGGAGAAGATGGAATCTGTTAAAATTAAACTAATCTTCTCGTGTAGGCTATTGAATATTGATAATTAACTTTGTAATTTCCTGCCTTTGCACCTCGAGCTCCATCCAATGTATCATTTAGCCACATCCTCCGACAAGAATATACCTTTATCTTCCACAAAAATAAACTAATTAGAGTATGATAATTAAAGGAGAATCATACTTGAATATTTGGCTGTCAATATTTTCTTTTGGACGCACTTGAATTTTTATTTTTTGTCAGAAATTCGTACTTGAATTCACCTCCTCATTTTTTGCCATTTCTCCCCCTTTTTCGTTAATTTTTTTTCTCAATTCCTTTCCTCAATTTTCTTCACTTTAGCTTTTTTTTAATCGCATGACAATTATATATTCAGAATAGTTATCTTTCAAGAGATATATTTCTACGTCACATATGGCATTTGGTCAAAGTTTGAAATGATTATTAAATAAAAAATATTTTCATTATCGATAATAATTTACATTTAAATATTTTTCATTTATATATTTTATAAATGTTACATTCTCAAAAAGGTTTATTTTTCACGAAATAAATTATGCTTTATCAAAATTTATAATTAACACTTAACAAAGATTGAATAGGATAGGAGTAAAACAGCGATAGATATGCGGAAATGACAAATGATTTCACACACCCAACAGTCATTGTTACTTTGCTTTTATCTGCTGGTTCTTGGAAGCCTTCATTGGATCTAGCATTAATTGCGCCGAACTGCCCAAATCGGGAACCGCTCGGACCAAATCGGATCGGCTGGTTTGGTCTAGTTCCTAGTTCGATAAAAATGGAACCGATGATTGTCGGTCCGGTTCCGATTATGGGGGAAGTGGACCGAACCAACTTGAGACGGATCAGACCGGCCATTTTTCTAAAAAAATATATATTTTAATTTTTTAAAAAACTAATAGAACTTAAAAATTATAACAATTCTTGTACTTTTCTTAATTTTTTAATTTTTTTTTGCTAAGTAATCGATTCCATGGGACTGGACCGAACTGGACCAAGTCCTAGATTCCCAATTCAAAAATTGACAACCAATTCTCCTAATTTAGTTCTCGATTCTTAGTTGGAACCGCATCAGATCGAGAACCGATCACCCCTAATTAGATCTTATCCGGTCCCAAGCACCGTTTGACTGTAGAAATTCCGCAGGGACGGAGCACGTGCTTCCCCACTAATCAACCAGGGCAGAGCGTGGCATTGTCAAGAGTTTGTCCGAGGGAATTTTGCGAGCATTCGTGAGTCTCCTTTGCAGCTGCACATGGCGAAAGAAGATCCTTACGGCGGTTCGAGCTCTGCATCATCAGCTTCGGTGACGGGAAACAACTTCGACGTGTTCCTGAGCTTCAGAGGAAGCGACACCCGACATGGGTTCACCGATGTTCTCTTTAGAAGCCTCATCGATCATGGGGTTCGCACCTTCTTAGACGAAGAAGAGCTTTCTGATGGAGAGTACATCAAGAAGCAGCTCCCTGAGTCGATCAAGCTGTCGAAGATTGGCATCCCGATCCTGTCCGAGGACTATGCGTCGAGTAAGCCGTGCCTTCGTGAGCTGGCTCAGATGGTCGAGTGGCGCAAAGAGGGAAGAATGATCATCATGCCCGTCTACTTCTTGATCACGGCGTGGGATGTGGAAATGAAGGATGGGAAGGATCCCTACGCCGATAAAATTGCGGCACACCAGGAGAAAGGAGTTGATCCGGACACGGTTCAGAAATGGGTGGATGCCCTCAAAGAAGTGACATCTGTGAAAGGGCGGCAACTGACCGAATATACTCGGTAAGGTTGAAGAAGGATCTGTAACTAGTTTTGCTTTGTTTTCTTTTCTTTTCTCCCATTTTTGTCCTGAATAATGTCACTCTCATGCTCAATTCAATTGATTTCACGGCAAATTGCCCCCGTATACGAAAGTGGCGGTCTGTTAAGGGTTGCGATGGGCATGGCCGATGGTCACTCTGAATTGACTGGGGCACGCTCTTGCATTTGTACCGAGCGTTTACCCATTCCGTCCCATTCACGTTTCATCAGTTTCAGATCTTTATCCCCAGTTAACAGTGTCCATGACTTCGTGTACTTTCCTTCTTTCTGAAACTTTTTCTGTTTTCTAGGCAAGGAGAATTTGCAATTATGATGGTCTCAAAAGTTCTGAAGAGATTGAGAAAGGCTAAGCTCAATTTGTCTGACAAATTAGTCGGGATTGAAGACCGCTTGCCTGAGCTGAGAAGAATGTTGGATACTGACTCTGGTGACGTGCGGATGATTGTCATCTCTGGCATTCCAGGCATTGGTAAGACAACCCTTGCAAAATCTCTCTACAACGATATCTGCCACCTCTTTTGACCGTCACAGCTTTCTCGGTGATATTAGAGACGCTACTGACAAGAAGGCTCTTCTAGCTTTGCAAAATCAGTTGGTCTCTGACATCGTCCAAAGGGACTCAGCAAAACTCAAATCGGTTGAGGAAGGAATCAGCTTCCTCAATTTAAGATTAAGCACCTGGAAAGTCCTCATCCTTTTGGACGATGTGCATGAGAAGTCTCAGCTTGAAGCTTTGGTTGGAAGTCTCGATTGGTTCGGTTCAGGGAGTAGGATCATTGTCACAACCAAAAGAGTACTCAATTTTTGTGAAATGGCAGAAACTTATGACGTTGAAACTTACAAAGTCGCAAAGATGGAGGATAGTGATGCTCTAAAACTTTTTTGTAGATACACCTTTTGAAGAAAAGAATCTGTCTTCTTATTTTTCATAGAGTGATTACAATGTGTATAAATACATGAATAGAGAACCTAAATTAGGTAAGAAACCTATTTAGGTAAAGATCCTAATTAGCCTCTAATATCTATCAATATCTAATTTACACCTAACAAAATCAAATCAAATCACATAATATCACGTAATATAATCACGTAATATAATATCACGTAATATAATCAGGGAGAAATTATAGAAGATTTTCCAATACATTCCAACACTCCCCCTCAAGCTGGCTTGAAGATATCTTTCATAGACAGCTTGTTCACTAGACGAACAAATTGCCTTTTATGTAATCCCTTGGTCAGAATGTCAGCAGCCTGATCATCACTTGAAATATACGGCATACAAATTAGTCCGCTATCAAGTTTTTCTTTGATGAAGTGTTTATCAACTTCCACATGCTTTGTCCGTTCATGTAACACGGGATTATGAGCAATTGCGATTGCTGCCTTATTGTCGCAATACAATTTCATTGGTATGGTACTTGGGATCTATAGTTCATCCAAGATTCCTTTAATCCACATAACTTCGCATACACCATGTGCTACTGACCGAAATTCAGCTTCAACACTGCTTCTTGCCACCACACTTTGCTTTTTACTCTTCCAAGTGACTAAATTACCACCAACAAACGTGCAATAGCCAGAAGTAGATCTCCTATCCATATTGCTTCCAGCCCAATCTGCATCGGTGAACACCTCAATTTCTAGATGTCCATGTTTTCAAACATTAGACCCTTACCAGGATTTCCCTTCAAGTAGCGTAGAATTCTATATACCGCTTCAAAATGCCTTGGCCCCGGTGAGTGCATGAACGGCTCACCATACTTACAGCAAACGATATATCAGGTCGAGTATGAGATAAGTAAATAAGTCGACCGACAAGCCTTTGATACCTTTCTCGGTCTATCACTTCTTCAGCCTTGGCAAGTTCAAGCTTCATATTTGGTTCCACGGGTGTCTCTGCCGCTTTACATCCGAATAGACCTGTCTCTTTGAGTAGATCAAGAACATATTTGCGTTGGTTTATAAAAATGCCATTCTTGGATCTCGCAAATTCTATTCCAAGAAAATATTTCAAGACACCCAAATCCTTAACCTCAAATTCCTCAGCCAGCTTCTCTTGCAAGCTTTCCAACTCAACTTTATCATCACCGTCAATATTATATCATCAACATAGACGATTAGAATTGCACGCTTACCTTCCTTTGAGTGTTTATAGAATAGAGTGTGATCTCCTTGACTTTGGTGATAGCCGAACCTTTTAACCACATTCCCGAACCGTTCAAACCACGCTCTTGGAGATTGTTTAAGTCCATATAGCGACTTTTTAATCTCGCAGACTTTGCCTTCGGTTTCGCAAAACCTGGTGGTAAACTCATAAACACTTTCTCCTCCAAGTCACCATTCAAGAATGCATTCTTCACATCTAAGCGGTGTAAGGGCCAATCAAATGCAGCAGCCATAGATAGTAAAATTCGAATAGAATTTATTTTAGCAACTGGGGCAAAAGTCTCCTGATAGTCCACTCCATAAGTCTGAGTGAACCCCTTCACCACTAGCCTTGCTTTATATTGCTCAACACTCCCATCAGGTTTACATTTTACAGTAAATACCCATTTACAGCCAACAATCTTTTTTCCTTCCGGTGCATCAACCAATTCCCATGTGCCATTCTTCTTAAGTGCAAACATTTCATCCTCAACTGCCATCTTCTACTTTGGATCCTTCAAAGCTTCCTGGATATTTCTAGGAATAGATATGTGAGACAGGTTTGACACAAATGCTCTATGATGATGAGACAACTTTTGGAACGACACATGTTTTGATATAGGATCTTTGAGTACATGATCTAACTCCTTTTCTAAGAGCTATAGGCATATCAAGATTAGAAGTATTAGTATCAGAATTTGAGACAGGAATGGAGAGAAAATGAGTATTACTAGGATCACCTGATAACAAAGGCAAGAGATCATCTCTCGGGGCTGCAGACGGATGAGGCTCCAAGACAAAGTTCGATCCGCAACCTTTTGAAGAGTTTTTCTTTTAGTATAAACTTGAAGCTCGGGCTTGTTGATCACATTGTGATCTTGAACTTTTTCTCCCCCTATCCTTGACACATCAAGATTCGGCAGAGGTGTTTTTGAAGATTCAAACAAAGGAGCAGGAAGGACAGGAGAGTTAATCTCTTCACTAACTTCGGCATTCTCCCCCTGAAGAGATTTGTTAGAAAAAAAGTGGTTGTGACTCTATATAGGTTACATCCATAGTGATATGAGTTTTGCTAGTATGTGGATTGTAACACTTATAACCTCTTTGATTAGGTGCATACCCTATAAACACACACTTTTCAGCCCTAGGATCTAATTTCGATCGACACTGAATTGGGAGATGGACAAACGTAGTACAAACAAACACCCTTAGAGGAATATCAGGAAAAATACGGGCTGTGGGATACACTTGTTTGAAACAATCTAAGGGAGTAGTGTAGTTTAATACTCGAGTAGGCAACCTATTAATTAGATAAGATGCTGTTAGCACAGCTTCCCCCCATAAGTATTTAGGTACATGCATTGAAAAACAGCGGGCACGCGATACTTCAAGGAGATGGCGATTTTTGCGTTCCACAATGCCATTCTGTTGGGGTGTAGTTCAACAAGTTGACTAGTGAAGGATGCCTTTTTCTTTCAAAAAACTCCCCAAAAACTAGTTATAATATTCAGTACCATTATCAGTACGAAGAATATTAATAGTAGTACGAAATTGAGTCATAACCATTTGATAAAAAAATTTGAACAATGACTCAACTTCAGATTTGGCACTCATCAAGTATGTCCAACATAAACGGGTATGATCATCTATAAAGGTAACAAACCATCGTTCCATGGTTTTTGTTGGCACAGGTGAAGGACCCCAAACATCACTATGGATCAAGTAAAAAGGTGATGATGCATGATATTGTTTTGGACTATAATGAGTATGATGACTTTTAGAAAAAAGGCAATTGTCACAATGTAGTGAAGAAACATCCACATCTTTGAACAAATGAGAAAACAAATGTTTCAAATTTCCAAAGCTAGGATGGCCTAATCTATGGTGCCAAACCATTATTTTTTTCTTGAATGGGGAAGAACTGAAAGTTCCATACGCTTGAGCTTTTTATTAAAGACAAACTCTTCAAAAGTAGAGACCATCCCTCATCTTAGCACCGCCAATCGTCTTCCTCGAGATCTGATCCTGAAACTCACAATGTGAAGCAAAAAAGACAACACGACAGTTAGACTCTTTAGAAAGTTTACTAACAGACAATAGGTTGCAGGCTAACTTAGGAACATGCAATACATTATGAAGTGTAATAGAATCAGAAAGTGGAACTGATCCCTTGCCTGCAATAGATGAAAAACTCCCATCGGCGATCCGAATTTTTTGGTTGCCGGGATAAGGAATATAGGATTTGAACAAATATGGAATATTAGTCATATGATCGGATGCCCGTGAATCAATGATCCAAGATACAGATTGTGAACAACAAGATAGGGCATTTAGATTTCTACCTTGGTGGGCAATCGAAGCAGTAGGATTACTCGATACGGATCCAGCCCAGTAGTAGTCAGAAGATGGTTTAGTTGTTCTTTGCTGAAAGGGAATGTAGTAGCCTCATTAGCTGTAGGAGGCATACGCTGAGATGACTTATTATCACGGCTGAATGAAGTTGGTCTCCTTGCCTCACTATTTGGACGACCATGAATTCTCCAACAGGTCTCCCGTGTATGACGGGGTTTGTTGCGAAATCACACCAAATACGGGGTTTCCCATATGATCTTCGCAAGTTAATGGGGATCTTGCTTACATTTGCCTCAGAGACTATTGTTGTAGGAACATGGCCTTTCTTCTCTTCGAAGATAGTCAATGCTGAACCTTCCAATGATCCATCCTTTCCGCCGGTAGCTGCCTTGCCCAACATTATTCCCCGTCTACTTTCTTCTCTCCGAACCTCTGAGAATACCTCTCCAATAGGTGGAAGAGGCTGCTTCCCAAGTATTCTGCCGCGTACCTCATCAAACTCATCTCTAAGCCCTGCTAGGAAAGCATAGATACGTTGTGCTTCTACAATTTTCCTGTACCGATTACCATCTTCAATACATGTCCACTCATGATCATTGAATACATCCAACTCCTGACACAAACGTTTCAAAGAGTGAAAGTATTTTGTGACAGTTTCCTCACCTTGTCGCATCTTCCCCAGCTTCAAGGTTAACTCGTAGATTTGAGATTGATTACCCAAATCTGAATACATCTCACACACCGCATCCCGAGTTCCTTTGCGGTATAATAGCCCAGATAATTTGCACCAATATCTTCTTCCATGGAGTTGGTCAGCCACATCATAATCGCTGAATTCTCTGCATCCCAGACAACCCAAGTGGGGTCATTTGTCTTTGGTTTTGCATTATCTCCAGTCAGATAGCCAATTTTTCCTCTACCCCGTATATACATTCAAACGAATTGAGACCATCGGAAAAAATTATCACCATTTAGCTTTATGGAAGTGATATGAATGGGATGAGGTTCGGTGGACTTTGTGAGAAGTGATGGAGGGTTAGACTGGGTGGTTGATGATTCGTCCGACATAGTGATCGAATGATAAAAAATTACTCGAGGTAAATAGATAAAGGACCTTTGGGCTCTGATACCATGAAGAAAAGAATCTGTCTTCTTATTTTTCATAGAGTGATTACAATGTGTATAAATAAATGAACAGAGAACCTAAATTAGGTAAGAAACCTATTTAGGTAAAGATCCTAATTAGCCTCAAATATCTATCAATAACTAATTTACACCTAACAAAATCAAATCAAATCACATAATATCACGTAATATAATCACGTAATATAATATCACGTAATATAATCAGGGAGAAATTATAGAAGATTTTCCAATACATTCCAACACCTTTGCTAAGGATTGTCCCGAACATGACTATGTTGATTTGTCTCGAAAAGAATTGTGTCTCTTTGGAAAACTTCCATTAGCTGTTGAGCTCGTAGGTTCACACCTGTCTACGCCGGGATAAAGAGGAGCTTGGGAATCTCTACTTGGAGAAGTTACAAAATGTAACTGATGATAAAGTCAAGAACAAGTTGAGAATAACTTACGAACAATTAAACAGTTTCCAACGGCATATTTTTCTCGACATAGCTTGTTTTCTTTTTGGAGAGGATAAAAGAATCGCATCTTACATGTGGGATGAGCTTCAATTATATCCTTCTTTTGAAGTCGAGATGCTTTGTCTCATGTCCATGGTAAAGATTGGAGACGACAACAGGATGTGGATCCATGATTAGCTAAGGAAGTTGGGCAGGAAAATTGTTCGAGAAGATTGCATGAAACGGGGGAACAACGGTAGACTATGGGCCTTTGAAGCTCGGAAGATTTTTAAACAAGATGAGGTCAGATTTCACATTTCCTTTTTTGGTCTGTCTATTGGATATTTAACTCTCCTTGTTTTGATCCCTTTTGGAAAGAGTGAAGCATAAATGATCCTCGGTTCAATTACGTATTGGGGTTTCGTTGGCTTCGTCTAACAATGGTGTTTGACCAACGAGCCAAATGAAGGTTGAAGCTCGTGGCTTGAGATGGATAACACAGAACAAAAAGACATGGATGGTCTATCGCAGACCTATTTGACTGGTGACCAATTTAAAAGAGTACCAAATCTCCATCTTCTCATTTTGGATCACTTTGACATTAAGGAGGATTTTAGAAATCTTCTTTCAAAGTTACTTTGGCTCTGTTGGCATGGCTGTCCAAGAGCTTTTAATGTAATCAATTTGAACTTGGAGGTCTTGGTTGTTCTTGATTTATCGTGGAGCAAGATAACTGAAGGTTGGGAGGGTTGGAATAGTATAAAAGGTAGCTCAAATACTTTGCATTTCCCTTTTCACTTGAATACTTACTGCAACATTTACGGTTTTTGTCTATTGTATTGCTTGCGGTTGGCAAGGAAGTTGAAAGTCTTAATTCTCGAGGCTGTGTTGACTTGATACAAACTCCAAACTTCTCTAATTGCAAGTCTTTGGAGATGCTGATTTTAGAATATTGCTCTCATTTGGTTCGAATCGACCCATCGATTGGTCAGTTGCAACGTTTGTAAATTTTAGATCTGAAATTTTGCACTGACCTCGGTAACTTGCCTAGAGAACTTGATTCTCTGGAAGCTTTGAGAGAGCTCCGACTTGATGGAACTTATATAGAAGATATTCCGGTCTCCGAAGATATGAAGCATCTTAAAACTCTCGGCGCCTGCAAGCTGTAAATCATTGGCACGATTATCCGGTGAAATTGGTGACATAAAATTTCTAGAATTTCTTTCGATTGATGGCTCTAAACTTACCACACTCGCGGACTCAATTAAAAGGCTAGAAAAGTTGAAACAACTGTCTTTGAGAGATTGTCGGTTGTTGTGGAAACTTCCAGGCACGCCATTGGAAAATTGACATCATTAGAGAACCTGGATCTCTCAAGTACGGGAATAGACAAATTACCACATGCCATTGGTAATATGCATAATTTGAAGGTGCTGAGAATGGACGGAAGTTTCATTAGAAAGTTCCCTTGATCTATTGGAATGCTGAAGAAGCTTGAGGAGATTCACGCATCACGTTGTAGGAGTTTGGAAAAAATTCCTGAGGAGATCAAAGGCTTGTCTCGTTTGAGAAATTTGGTGTTGTCAGATTCCAATATTCCCAGCCTACCAGGGAGCATCTCTAGTCTTTCCCACCTTCAAAACCTTGATTTATATGGCTGTGACAATCTTCATGAGGTTCCTCTGCTTCCCACTAGTTTAGCTACTTTGTGTCTCACTTATGACTCAAGTAAATTGAAGTCTTTGGATATTTCAAATCTGACCAATCTCAAAGAGTTTGTACCTTGCCAATTATTTGGAGGATGAGGCATCTCCCGGCACAGATGGATATTTGATGGTGGAGCTGATCAGCCTTTCGGGGATTGGCAAAGTGACAAAAGTTGAGACCTTGAAATTGTGCCTGCCAGGCTTCACTAAACTACCGGAAATGGATGCTCTCAAGCAGCTAAGGAAGCTTGATCTTCAATGTCCAAACCTACAACATCTCCCACGACTACCCAAAAGTTTGAAAAAACTAAGCCTCCGAGACTGCAAATCCTTAAAGACATTGCCAGAGCTTAAGTATCTCAAGTCTCTATCTGGATTGGAGCTTCTGTTATGTTCTGTAATGGAAATCGAAGGACTTCAAAATCTCTCATCCTTGGTAGCCTTGCTTATTTCTCACTGTGAGCTGGTAAAGCTAGACGGCCTGGAATGCTTGACATCCCTGAGAACATTGACCATCTCATACTGTGATTCCCTTCAAGGACTGCCAGATTTGTCGAACTTGAAGAAGCTGAGAACATGTCATATCCAACATTGCAAGAACATAACTCAAAAGGACAGCCTCTAGTAGTCGAGCTCCCTAGAAAGGACAGATATTTGCGAAGGTTGTGGTACGCCTCTGGTCTAAATGAGGACTTGAAAGAGATCCATTTCATGCTTCCTCGAGCAAGTCTGAAGTTTCTGAGGCCAATGTTCATTCTAAAGGTCATGCGTCAATTTAATGATGATCCATAAGTTTCACTTGCATTGTTGGACTTCCTTGTAACTGGAATGCCTTCTTCTCCGATATTTCCATTTTTCTTTTCACTTCTTTAGAGAATGCAATATTTTTCCTTTATGAAGTTATTCAACAATGCCCAGCAATTGCTTGGTATACCACTTAACACTTCGACTTCATTGTACCGTTTTCACAAATATGTGAATGAGTGCATGAATCAGCATTTCTGAATTCCCTAATCATTCTGGTCATAGTTGTTCTTAATTTCTTCCAGCTAACTGACTGATTATCCTTAGTAAGATGATATGCCCATTTATTCAACTTACTTGGAGTATTCGCTAGTGGGAGTATTGTAATGGAAGAAATAACTGAACGTGATCTCTGTTCATTTCTTTTGCCCAACGATGATGTATAGAATAGTCATATCCGAATGCGATGCAGAAAGGCCAAATATATGCTCATACACCTCTACATAGACAATACTGAGGGAAAAATCACCATGGCATGCACTTTTTATGTGGGAATCATTTATGTGATTAATGAGAGGCACCCGATAACCCTTATGATCTAGATGATTATAGGATGAAAAATTCAAAAAGAATGATGAATTGATGTTACTGAACATCATCTGGCATTAGTTTGTTGTTTTTCCCCTTGAATAAATTTTACATGCTAAGTAGTTTATCTACTTGAATGAATATCATTTGACTAGTGTTAGTGTTTTCTGGGTACTCTGAAATATCTCTGTGAACTAATGGCTCGGGCTGAGCAGCCAACTTAGGCTGAGCAGCAAGTAAAAAAAAAATGCTCCATCATGAATAACCCGGATTATTATAGCACATTCCAGGACGGTCCTGCCTTTCACAACCAAATAAAATGCATCTCTTTGTTGCCAGGCCTGATCAGACAGAAGATTCAGAAGCTGTGAAGAGACCTGCATACATCATTACAGGACCCACTTATTATAGTTTCCTTCTTGGTAAGTCCGTGGTTGTAAAGACCACGCTGAGGAATCTTATGTCACATGGGTAGAGGAGCAAGGCGTGACTTCACTCAATTACATGTTTCTGAATCTTCTTTTTTCAACATAGTTGATCTTTACTTGCTTCTCTGCATGATTCAGGCATCTGCTTTTGATATTTACGTCCTGCTTCATTGGATGATCCACGCCAAAGAATGTAACATCTCTGGATTTCGTTTTGCTTTCTAGACACATTCCATAGAAGTGTTTCCCTTGCATTTCTACTAGCTATTTATACGATTTATTTTGTTGAAATCTGCAAGATCTCAGCACCCACTCTGTCATCAGTTTATGATCTCTTAATTCCCAGATTTCCGGGAATGTACCATAATATGGTTGTGTGGTGTCAACTGTCAACTTAAACAGACTCTTCTGGACAAGAGAATTGAAAGAAGAAAAAGGCAAACAGATTTCCTGAGAATTGACTGCCACAAGTTAGTGGCATTCAAACATGAGGCTCCCCGATGATTCTATGAGCAATAACAATGAAGAAAGCCATGGATTGACAAGAACGGTACAGATGATTTGTGACCCGACGAACTTAGATTCAGAAGGCTAGCTGGTCGTCTTACGTCTGCTAAAACAACAAATGCTACGCCAAGTACCTTTTGTTAGACCTAAATCTTAACAACATATAGGAATATGAAGCCCGGTAGAGTGTTTCCGAACTTTTCCTCTTCCCATTATATGCCCTTCAAAATTCGTACCACTTGATATCCCAGAAATTGCATCCTTCGAGATCTTCATAGAAGACCCTTCTTCCTGTATATTCCAGTTCATGTCATCATCGATATTCAAATTCAAAAGTATCTTTTGACTTTACAGTTTTCATGCCATGAGCATCTCTCTTTGTTACGTTCGAGTTATGTTTTCATGAAAACCAAATACTAGCACGGTGAAATATGTCGTGAATTAAAAGAACAGATCTTTTTGTTTCCTTCCAATTTTTTTTTTTTTTTGTATTTTTATGCGATTAATTTCTTTCCCTCATTGCTGCTTAATACTCCCATGTATGTTTTTTTCTTGTTTGTTTGCTTTCCGTGCTCTTCATTATAACGTGCCAAGAAAAACGATATCCTATTAATATCTTGATTTCTTTTTATCAACCTTTTCTCAAGTTATTATTACAATCTGCACACATTGTTGATTGACCTTTTGAACCATGTTACCATGATTTATTCAATCTGTGACGTTCGGCCTTCATGTTTGTAGTTTTGTATTGATATTTAACAATATGAATCTTCCTTGTTTTTTTCTTTGGTAAGGTGAATCTTCCTTGCTTTTGATAACTATTATGTTAGATTTTATTGACAATTACGTAATTTGAATCTAGTATTTAAACGATGGTGATTGACGTTAACGAATTTGAATATTTTGAGGGATAAGTGCTGAAAGAGATCAAAAGGTTTCATTTTCATCAATTAAGGGCTTAAAATTTAGAAAAAACCACAATCACTGTTGTTGGTGGAATATAGACATTGGAAATGACACGTGGCAAATGAACAAATATTCCATGTGAGAGTCACATTAGGTTTCCTATACTTTCAGTTCCATATACAACTCCGACCAAAAAAAAAAAAAAATTCAATATACAACAACTCAATACATTTTGGGGCTTTTTTAAAGCCGTAAGTCCTCAAATGACCAAAATAAATCTTAAATCCTCGATCAATCAACATCCAAAAGATTAAGTTATGTTTCTGCACTTATCCTGCATATATCAAGACCGTTTATTTGAGAAACCATAATAACTTTATGACGCTTCGATTATCTGTTTAGTGCACGCTTATGGAAGTTTAAAATGGCCTCTTTCTTCTGAAAAGGCTAAAAAAGGAAAAAACAGATGGAGGCATCTATTCTCCTTACAGTACATTAGAAAAGTTCACAAATTGCATGCGACAAAAATATGAAAATGATAGAAATTTACATAAAGTTCCAATATTCTTTCAAACTTTCTAATCATACAAGTCGACTTTTCCTCTCAAATATATGACTTTTAACATGCATGATAGATGTTACTGTAGAAGAATTTGGATTTCATATCAATGAATTTCAAAAGTGATTCATTTGCACTTACTTTTCTACGTCTACATATACTTCTTAATATTTCAAAATTATCTTATATTTAACTGTTCAATTACATTAAATTGCCAAGATAGTTGATTTGTTATGCCAATTTATCATATTCCCATTTTTGATCAACTTGTTCCCATGCTCTGTTTCTTCTTTCATAGTACTCACTAGATTTGATCTAATTGATTCACGTTCGATCATAAATGTTGTTATTTTGTGCATTGGTTCCATTCGAAGTATATGGTAATACATATTACATAGTATGTGAACATAGCGTTTTACTTTATTTCTACAAAATAACTCTCACACACTACTTGGGCTTGCATAAAAGATTCCGCCATTGTATAATTATGTGTTAAATATTAAACCATGTTCTTAAATTATTAGTTTTCCTTTTATTGATAAGAATTATTCCTCTTTATTTTTGTTAAATTTCAAGTTTCAATAAATACTACTTTATATAGTAAGATCGATGATTCTCTTATGTAAAGGAAAATGATATATTGACAATAAAAGAAGTATCTATTCACAATTTTAAAAAAAAAAAAATCTCTATTTTAATAAGATGTGTCGTTTTAATGGTATTATCTTCTTCTTTTTTACTGTTTTTTCCCATCAATATAAAGAAGAGTACTAAGTGCATTTTGTTCAACTAATTAAATAAGCCACAATATTCACCAGTTAGAGCTACAAAATTCATCCACTGAACTTTTAAAATTTTTTTTTTTTTCCAAATCTGCGCTTTAGGAAATTATAGAGAAAAGGATTTCTCTTACCATCAAATTAATGATAATGCATAAAATCATCTACCCAAAAGAATTTTTTTTTTTCGACAAAAGAAAAAGAATATTTTACTATTAATCTGGGTACTATGGTAATTTGACTTTTAATTTTTCTAACTAATCATTCTAAAGATTGACGTTGGATTTTTTATAAGGATATATGCATTTTTATTTGTGAGAATTTAATGGAACCACTACCAACTGTTGTGAGAATTTTATGGAATCACTGTTATCTATTCTAAAAGTTTAAGCAATTAAACAAAAACGGGATCCAATATTTAATTATTCTATCATTTCCCCTCGCGCTTAGTCTAATCTTTTTGCTCTGGAGAGTTAAACTCAAAACCTCTAGTTATGATACTATATGAAATTTTGTGAAATTATTGTTGACTGTTCTAAAAAATTAAGTTACTAGATAAAAGTGCAGTTTAATATTTAAAATTTCAAATGTCAATCTAAACTGTGATGAATAGAGTAATACGGATATCTATAGCAAATTTCAAATGTCAATCTAAAGTGACCCGTGCTTTTTCCCGAGTATTATATAAAAGCATTCCCGTCTGCCATTCTCCATTCACTGCTCCTGTAATTATTGCGTGATATTCTCTCCTCGATGAACTCTTGTTCCAACCTTCGAAAACTCGAAATTGAACCTGCGAAGGCAGTCTCTCTATCCTGAAGAGAGTAAGAGTTGACAATAGTGATCACCTTTGTTAAAGAAGCAATATGTATATGCATGTGTGTGTGAACTAACGAAAGACATGCTAGATTTGTTAAAAATCCACGTCATCGCTTGTTAATCTCTTCTGGGTTTACTATATCGTATAAGCTTTTTGAGACTCATCTCTTCTTTGTTAACCATTCCATTCACCCGCGGAGGATTTTGCGTCTTAGGTTAGCTCGATACAAATGGTGGGTCACATCGGGTCATCTCTTCTCTAATCAATTTATATGCAATACAGTTCTAGCAATCCATTCCCGATCCGAACCCTGACCCAATCCGCAATACCAAAACACATCCATATCTATTCAAACTTATGAAAACTCATACCAACTCATTTAACCAATTTTAAGCTTTTCATGTGAATCTGTTATGTGGACAGAATATTATACAAGTTAAAAAAGAAATTTAACAAAATAAAAATATATGACTAACAGTCACTTGCCTCGTCCGACCCAGATGACGCAGTCTAAGGGTGCGTAGAAGAGTGCACAAATGTGCAATGAATAAAATTAAAGGGGTGAGAGTTTAATGAAGTTTTAATGTTAATGAGTTAACCAAGAGGAGTCGCTTTTGACCACCGTCATGAACATAAAGAATATCTAATGTAGCTGTCCTTTTATGATTGGGATGATAATCGTATGCTTACTTTATGATATTCATATTTGGTTGTATGTTTTATAGCTACTTAGAGCGCGTATGATAACCATTATATTTCTATTCCAGAACTATTTTTCTATTTCAAACTTGTTTTTTGAATAGAAATACGTTCGGTAAAATTATTCTATTTTCTATATTTGGAATAAATTTATATTCCAGAATAAGTTTGGAACATAAATCATAAGTAAAATTTTTTTACTTTTCTATTTTTGAAATAGAAATGAGAAATAAAAACTTTTCTCATTATTTGTCCTAGTTAGTCGGTTGCTCAGCCGTCAACGACTGCTGTTGGCCGTCCGTTGTTGCCACTGTTAGATTATACATATAATACTCTGATGCGGAAATTCAAAGTACAAACAATGATCTTTTGATCTTCATGTTTTTCACAAATAGATAAAGACATACATTTATCCATAGCGTTGCACTTGATGATCGTTGTAGAAAACCCAAGGAACACGAACCAAAAGAAGAAATCCGATTTCTCTCCCTTAACCCACTATTCTTGATGTATTCTATCGATGGAGGAGAGAATACCAAAATCCTTTCTATTATTGTTGCTCGTTGTGGGTGGAGAGATGACCGGACTCTATTTGTACGAAAGTTGAAAAGGTGCCTTCCATCAAAGCGATATACCCTTTCAATTAAAGTCGTACCTCTTCGTTTTATTAGAGTCGTAACTCCTCAAAACCAACATGTATTATTCTTATAGCATAACAATAATTATTAAACCATATAACATAAATCATATCATGTGAGCCACAATAATTCTTACATTCTCCCACTTGGCTCATATGATATTACTTTCATAATTTAATAAAGACTGTAATGTGTACAATAACATTATGCTATAAAATTTCATCAAATTGGCAATCACATAATAATCACAATTAAGTAAAGAAAACTAATGCGAGTCATAGCGGTTGTATGTCATTAATCGACATAGTCCCTTCTATGCACTACATCTATAGCACTTTACTTAACATGATTCATAAATGAGAAGTACAAGTAATAGTCCAACTATAATGTTTCCTTAGAAACTATCCTGTTTAACATTCATCTATTTCCATAATGTATACTAAATAGAAAACAGGAAATATCATAAACACGTAAGTGAGCTCAAAGTGTCAAATACATAAACTTAATACAATCATAATACAAACATTAATGACGTCCAATAATGCCAATCTTTTCAACATGCTCATTAAACGTTTTGGGCGGCAATCCTTTTGTTAAGGGATCTGCTATCATAAGTTTGGTGCTAATGTGCTCAATTGACACTTTTTGTTTCTAAACTTCTTCTTTAACAGACAAGTATTTGATCTCCATATGCTTAGCACCCTTAGAATACTTGTCGTTCTTGGAGAAGAAAACTGCTGCAGAGTTATCACAATAAATTTTCAGCGGCTTTGCAATATTGTCGACAACCACAAGCCCTGAAATAAAATTCCGCAGCCATAATCCATGAATAGTGGCCTCAAAGCATGCCACAAATTCAGCTTCCATAGTGGATGCAGCAATAACTGACTGCTTCGCACTCTTCCATGAAATTGCCCCTCTGGCCAGAAGAAACAAGTAAACAAACGTTGATTTTCTTGTATCGGTACAACCGGCTAAGTCTGAATCTGAATACCCAATCACCTCGAGATGATCGGATCTTTTATAAGTAAGCATATGATTCTTCATTCCTTGCAGGTATCTAAGAACTTTCTTTGCAGCTTTCCAATGATCCATTCCAGGATTACTTTGATACCTGCTCAGCATTCCGACAGCAAAACTGATGTCTAGTCTGGTGCAAGTTTGTGCATACATTAAACTCCCCACAACAGATGCATAAAGAATATTCTTCATTTGTTCTCGTTCCAATTCACTTTTCGGACATTGCATAAGGCTAAATTTATCACCTTTCTGAATTAGAACTATTCGCCGAGCATTTACTCATATTAAATCTCTCTAAAATTTTCTCAATGTAGGCTTTCTCGAGACAATCCTAATAATCCTTGTGATCTATCACGGAATATTTCTATTCCTATCACATATGTTGCCTCTCTCATATCCTTCATTTCAAAATTCTTAGAGAAAAACTTCTTGGTTTCATGTAGCAAACCAAGATCATTAGCAGCAAGCAAAATATCATCAACATACAGAACTAGAAAAATAAACTTGCTCCCACTAATCTTCATATATATACACCGATCAACGGTGTTTTCCTTAAATCCAAATGAAGTTATGGTATCGTTGAACTTAAGATACCATTGTCGGGAAGCTTGTTTAAGTCCATATATTGATTTCTTTAATTTACATACCTTGTGTTCCTTTCCTTTAACTGAAAAGCCTTCGGGTTGGTCCATGTAAACCTCTTCTTCTAAATTCCATTAAGAAAGACGGTTTTTACATCCATTTGGTGTAACTCCAAGTCATAATGAGCCACCAAAGCCATAATGATTCTAAGTGAGTCCTTCTTAGAGATTGGTGAAAATGTCTCTTTATAGTCAATGTCTTCTTTTTGCGTAAAACCATTTGCAACAAGTTTGGCTTTATGTCGTTCAATATTGCCTTTTGAGTCGCGCTTGGTCTTAAAGACCCGTTTACACCCGACTTTCTTACATCCTTTAGGTAATTCAACAATATCCCAAACTTGATTTTGATGCATGGATTTTAACTCTTCTTGCATGGCATTAAACCATTCATTAGAATCTTCACATTCCATGGCTTGGGAAAATGAATCGATCATTTCCAATTCCTAAGTCAATTTCGACTCTTGTAGATAAACCATATAGTCATCAGAAATAGCTGACCTCTTTTCTCTTTGAGATCTTCTTAATGCTATTTCCCGTGACTCAGCTATTGGAGGTTCAATATTGACATCTTCATTATGGAGTGGTTGTTCATTAATTTGTTGTTCTTGATTATTGTTAGATTATGCTATAATATCAGGAACAACAACTTTAGAAGCTTCGGGTATAGGAACTTCTACCCTTACTTCTTGAATGCAAGCATCACGCATTCTTTCACTCCCACTGATGTCACCATTCTCAATGAACCTAGCATTTCCAGATTCAACAATTCTTGTACTATGATTAGGACAATAAAATTTATACCCTTTGGATTTCTCTGCATAACCAATGAAATAACCACTGGTCATTCTTGAATCCAATTTCCTTTCATGTGGATTGTAAATTCTTACTTCTGCTTGACAACCCCAAACATGCAGGTGTCGTAAACTAGGTTTCCTTCCCGTCCACAGTTCAAAAGGAGTCTTTGGAATTGCCTTACTAGGAACCTTGTTTAATAAATACATAGAAGTCTTTAAAGCATACATCCACAAAGACAAGGGTAAAGATGAATGACTCATCATACTCCTAACCATTTCCATTAAAGTACGATTACGCCTTTCTACTACACCATTTTGTTGTGGTGTACCGGCATTGCGTATTGAGCACAAATGCCATGTCTTTCAATGAATTTAGCAAATGGACTGG
The DNA here is from genome assembly GCA_014182565.1 of Eucalyptus marginata. NCBI lineage: Eukaryota > Viridiplantae > Streptophyta > Magnoliopsida > Myrtales > Myrtaceae > Eucalyptus > Eucalyptus marginata. Next base: position 21,488,211 of record CM024587.1, read on the forward strand.
ACATTGTCCCGATTCATTATACTTTCCATAATATTCACCGCCTCTATCTGATCTTACTATTTTCACCTTTTTATCTAATTGCCTCTCAACCTCTTTAATATACACTTCAAGTGCATTCATTGATTGAGACTTATCATGCAATAGATAAATGTAACCATAACGTGAAAGATCATCAATAAAGGTAATGAAGTAACTTTCTTTACCAAAAGATAGAACATCAAATGGACCAAATATATCAGTATGTATAATTTCAAGAAGTTCTGTGCTTCTTGTGGCACCTTTCTTAGTGTGCTTTGTTTGTTTACCTTTAATACAATTAATACACACTCCAAGATCAGTAAAATCCAAATTTGGAAGAATTTCATTATTCACTAATCTTTGCATTCTTTCTTTGGATATATGACCCAAACGTTTATACCACAAGTAAGCAGAATTTTCATCCACCAAATTTCGTTTAGTGCCAACATTATGATGCAAGGTCATTAATGTCTCAACAAAAGTATTATCAAGCTTAAATTTGTAGAGACCATCACATAAAGTTCCAGTTCCAATAAGAGTATCACTCTTAAATAGACTGAAAGATTCAAAACCAAACTTACAATAAAATCCCGCCACATCAAGTCTTGGCAAAGAAACTAAATTGCGAGAAAATGTAGGTACATAAAGGGTTCGAAACAAATCCAAATAATGCCAAGTATCTAAGATCAAACGATAAGTGCCAATGCCTTCAACTGGAGCTTTGTTTCTGTTCCTCGTAATCATGTAACTTTCATTTGGCTTTATAGTTTGGATCGTAAGAAATCCCTGCATCGTATTTGACACATGAGTGGTGGCACCAGAATCAATCCACCAAGTATTATAAGGAACTTCAGTAAAGTTTGATTCAAAACATACTAAAGCACAATGCTTACCTTTCTTTTCGAACTAAGCCTTACATTTCAGACAATCTTTTTTCAAGTGTCCAATTTTGTTGCAAAAATGACACTTAATAAGATTGTGTTCCTTCTTGTGGATTTGAGAAGCCTTTGAAGAGTCATTCAGGACGTGTAGTCCTTTCTTCTTACTCCTTCCACCTTTCCTCTTGAAATTCTTTCGAACTTCTTGATGACTTGAGAGATGAACAGAATGAGCCTTTTGATTCTTTATCCTTGTTTCCTCTTGAACTAGCACACTGGCCAATTCATTTACATTCCACTTATCATTTATAGTGTTGTAATTCATTTGAAATGGCCCATATTGCTCATGAGGCAAGGAATTAAGTATAAATTGTACGAAAAAGTACTCATCCACGTTCATCCCTAAAGTCCTTAACTTTGCTGCTAAATTCGTCATCTCAAGTATATGCTCATGCATGGTACGCGAACCATCATATTTCATGGTGGTCGGTGTACTCATCAATGTACCAGCAAGTGACTTATCGCAGCAAACTTGAGAACGATCTTTCACAAATTTCATAAATTCCTTAGCATTGTCGGTTTGGGAAGAGAAGTCTTTAAATTGTTTGCAACCTGTCATTCGCATGAACATTAAGCTCAGTCTGTTCGATCTTTCCCAAGTTTTATAGAAAGACTTTTCATCATTGCTACTTTCATCAGTAATAGCAGTTGGTTTCTCAGCTTGAATTGCCAAATCAAGATCCAAGACACCTAAGTGAAACTGGACTTGTTCACTCCAATCAGGAAAATTTATCCCATTGAATAAGGGAACAGACGAAGCATGCGAATGGAGTGAAATAGGTACAGATACTGCAAACATATGCAAGAAAATACTCATACATTAATGTTTTGAGGATATCACCTAATCAGATTCAAACTAAACTACACATGTACATCATAGTTCTCCTTTGGGCGATCCTATGATATACAAATATATGAAAACTATAATGATGCTAATAACTTTTATTTGATAATTGTAAATATATCTTATTAAAATTTATTTGCTATCTTTGGATATACAAACAAAAGTAATAAGTCATATTAATTATTAACCATAACGTTCATGAATTATAAGAAAATAATTAACATTTGGGTTAATCCTTAAGTTCTTATAATAAATGAACTTCAATATACCCATAACACCAATAATGATATGCAACATATCAATTTCATAAATAGCATCAATTAATCATGGGTAATTGAATAAAACAATTTACAATATCAAACAATTCAAAAGACTTCAAAGTTTGGCCACTTTGGTGACTAACAAACCATTCATAATATGAATTTTTAATATTGTAAAATATAAATATTTAACAAATTGCACACAATGACAAAAACTTAATCAAAGCGTAAGGGCAAAATTGTAAAATCATAATTCCATAAGGGCAAAACCATAAATTTATAATCTAGGGGCAAAATGGTAAATAAACAGTAAGGGCAGAATGGTAATTATAAATAAACAGGGGCAAAAAAATAAAATATAATGAAATATAATTAAAAACCGGCGCCGCGTACGTCGGGCGCGTGCTTGGCACGCGCCGATCCGCCACGGGCGTGTGCCTCGCACGCGCGCGCGTCCCGTTGCGCAGCGCGTGCGTTGCACGCGCCCGGCAAATGCTGCGCGCGTGGACTCCACGCGCCAACGGTTGGTGCGCGCGTGGATCCCACGCTCGCAGCGGTTGAGCACGCGTGAAGGCACGTGCCCCGTGGGTTCCACGCGCCTGCAACTGCAGCGCGCGTGTGGAGCCCACGCGCCTTCTTCCTCGCGACAGACGGGATTTTTCTCCGGTTTTCGCCCTTTTTCAGACACGATTTCGCCGCCGTTTCTACTTCGGCAGCCCATCCCAGACACAAAAAAAAATAATGGGTTTTCAAGAGCATGTCGGCACGACCACATGAGTTCAAGTTTCGGCGAAAATGACCAAGAAATTGGCCTCAAATCAAACGAAAATTTTTCCCAAAATTTGAACCCTAAACCACCGCGACTTGCGCCGCCTAATTAGCCTCCGGCGAACACCGATATACCGGAAAACTCATGGCTAATGTTCCTCATGGCAGTACGACCGTATGGGTCCGAAATCAAGCGGTGGGTTGTCGGACTTTGCCCGGAATCGGCAATTTTGTCACTTGCCCTCAAAAGTCCGAATTTCTCCATTTTCATCCCTTTTCATTCGGATTTTTTTTTTTTTAACACTCCATCATTCGGGTTTCAATGATAGAACCCTCCAAAACATTACAACAACAATAAATACAACAAACAGGATCGTTTAACAAATCATCAAACATAAATCATAATATTTCTATAAACGGAAAAATCATGAGATCATAAACAATGCTCTGATACCAACTATTAGATTATACATATAATACTTTGATGCGGAAATTCAAAGTACAAACAATGATCTTTTGATCTTCATGTTTTTCACAAATAGATGAAGACATACCTTTATCCATAGCGTTGCACTTGATGATCGTTGTAAAAAACCCAAGGAACACGAACCAAAAGAAGAAATTCGATTTCTCTCCCTTAACCCACTATTCTTGATGTATTCTATCGATGGAGGAGAGAATACCAAAATCCTTTCTGTTATTGTTGTTCGTTGTGGGTGGAGAGAGGACCGGACTCTATTTGTACGAAAGTTGAAAATGTGCTTTCCATCAAAGCGATATACCATTTCAATTAAAGTCGTACCTCTTCGTTTTATTAGAGTCGTAACTCCTCAAAACCAACTTGTATTATTCTTATAGCATAACAATAATTATTAAACCATATAACATAAATCATATCATGTGAGCCACAATAATTCTTATAGCCACTCCCCGTCGTTGGCCACTGCCGTTGGTCGCTGGTCGCCGTTTGCCGTCCGCCGGTCACCGTCCACCGATCATCGATCGCCGCCGCCGCCACCACATGTAGCCCGCGGTTGGCCGCGGCTATCAATTGCTGCCTGTTTTCAAACGAATTTCTATTTTAGGAATAAAAATTTTTATATCGTTATCAAATGCGTATTTTTACTTAGAAACTCATCCAAGAATTAAAAAAAAAAAAAAATAAATAAAAAAAAAATTCTATTTCTCTTCCAAAAATCAATTTCTAGTTAAAATTGTTATCATTCGCACCCTTACTAGCTTAAGCTATTTGATTGGTCTAATCTATAGGAAAAGTACTAGGGGATATAATATTTAGCTTCAAGAATTACTATAGACTCAACATTTACCTAAACATGAAGAAAGAATTGTATGCTTTGTTATTCGCCACGTCATCTTTTCCCACTATGTCGTTGTTGATCATGTTAATCTTATTTTTTAGTTTATCAATGACATAGTTGTCAAAGTTTCCAGTTGTTATATGAGCCCATTACATGTGCTTTAATGAATACAATGGTAGTATCTCCAAATTAACGACAAACTAAACAGAAAATATGCCTTGTTTTTTACAATACTTTAATAATACAATGGCAGCTAGGTACAATCCAACTTACCTTCCTGTCATTGACGATCGATGAATAATTCTTTTATTTCTATTCACTTTTCATTTTTTTATTCCATTAGAATACTTTTTCCTTCACTTTTAAATTTTAAAAAAAAAAATTATTTCCGTCATTCTTTAAAAAATACTTTTGCCTTAACTTTTGAATTTCAAGAAATTATTTCTAGCATTCTTCAACAAACAAAGATTCAAATTTCTGAAAATCATACAGTAATTTTATATGATTATAATTGAACTTATGTACAGTTGTTTGTATATTATGAAAGATTTGAGTTCAGTATTAAACAAAATTTGAATCTTGTTTGCTAAAATTAAAAGAAAAAGAAAACAAAAATCATTTCCACAACGTCAACTTTTTTTATCTGCATTGAAAAGAAGAATCGTGAGCTTTTCTACAAAAGCAAAAACAATCGCAGCCTGAACACCCGTACATGATACAACGGAAACCCCAATAGGCCTTCAATATTGGCGGAACAAAAACAGTTAGGTAATTATGGTTCTTTTTTTTTTTTTGGTCGATAATTATTGTTCATTTAAGCAACGCATTTATGACTCATATCTTGACTTATTTTTTTGAGAAAAGTATAAAAAAAGTTCTTCAACTTATCGCGTCGATATCAATTAGAGGTAGGACTGCCTGAATCGAACAGAATTGGTGGGTTCTGAGTGGTTTTCATAGGAACCGTTTTGGTTCCGTTCCAAATCTGAAATCGTCCGCTCAGATCAAACTGATACATATATATATTTAATTTTTTGATTTCGAAATCAAAACCCTATATCTCGGTTTCACCTTGCACTGGTAATGAAGTTGCTACAGTCACAACTCCATAGTCTGGCACACGATCCATCAATGGCTGCTCTCTACTCCTTAGCTATGCTTCGGTACTCTATCTCTCTCTGCTCGCCCCCCTCCCCCCTCTCTCAAGCTCCTTGTTCTCTACTTCTGAATGCGATCATTTCTCAGCAATTTTTTCGTTTCAGGAGTTGTGTAGCAGGTGGTGTCAAGGGATTTGCGATTCCTGGCAGCTCCTCTCGATCTCTCGCTTCTGTCAAATTCGTTCCTCCACTTCGCTTTCGGTCCCGTCGCACGGGTGCTTTCGTAGTTCTTATATTGGACGCCGCAAAATTTCTGCTGTTTCCCCTTGTTTCTTAACTCGACCTGGCAAGAGGACTCGCAAGGAAAAAGGATAATCTTGTTGCGTCCGTAGAGCTTGTTGCTCTGTTATGCGATGAGACTTTAAAAATGTATGTTGTTTACTTTACCATTTCAATTTGCGAGGCCATTTTATCCATTGCGGCCAATAGGATTTATCTTGTGGGAATCGTGTCTTTGCTCAAGCTGTAGATTGTAGCCTCTTGCTTTTCCCAGGTGTTGGAAAATTTATTTCTCGCCACTGATGGACACAGCTGGTTCCATGGATCCCCATAGGGACCAATAGGTCCGGTCCCGAGTGGATCTAGAAATCAATAGGCAACTCCTGATTTCCATTTTGTGGAACTAATCCTTAGTGAGTAATTCTGGGTTCCAAGGTGAAAAATGTCCACCCATCTTATGTGGGCGCAATGAACATTTTTTAAATAATTTTTTTTGAATTTTTTTCCTTTCTTTTCTTTTTTTTGTTTTCCCTTTTCTTTTTGCCAGTGGCCAGCCATAGGCAAGGGTCGACCTAGCGATGCTGTGCTTGAGCAAGGACGAGTGCCAATGGAGGCCCCCCTTTCCAAATTTAGTGAGGCCAACTCTCGCCTAGGCTAGGTTGACCTCACCCCGCCTCGTCCTCCCCCAGGCAAGGCTGCCTAGCTTCGCCCTTGACCACGCAAGGCTCGACGGGGCATAGTGAGGCCTCCCTAGCCTAGGCAAAGGTCGGCCTAACCAGACCTTGCTAGGAGGCCTCATCGGCACTCACCCTCACCTATAGTTTGCCACTGAAAAAAAGAATAGCAAAAGCAAAAAAAAGAAAGGAAAAAAAAGGCACAAATTCAAAAAAAAAAGTAAAAATTGTCCACATAAGTGTCGGCATGTAATTTCCAACCTAAATTAGTTGGATGGACCAAATTGGTACTAATATGAAAATGTTTATGATTAAATAGGTTCAATTGAAAGATTTATGATTGAATTAATACCAATACAATATGTTTAAGACTTTTTTGGCACTTTTTCTATAATATAACAGTGATTTTTAATAACCTAATCAATAATATTTGTAATTATCATCATGGCTTTTGATTACTAATTGTGATTTTAGAATACTTTTTTGTTTAAATGGATTATAATGTCTATTTGTATATTCTATTAAATTCATTAGAAGTAATGTCCCATTCTACTTGCACAATACATTTCTCATAACAAAACAAAAGAACCTTCATTGTATCCATCCTGTAAACTTACTAAAGAAAAAGTTATGTCATTCCATTTTTAGATTTCATTCGTTTCATGAAAAATAAGTGATTTGGAAAATATTTTTCAAAAAATAATTGCTTGTATCATTTAAAAAAATTAATCAACAAAAACTGTTTTAATCATCAATAATAATTTATACCTAATTATTTTTGTGGGCTATTAAAAAATCTCTTATTCATTTATTTTGTAAGCGATACAAATATTTATTTTTTGATCACTCATTTTCTATGGAACGAATGCACCATTATTGTACCAAACACAAATTTAGTGGAAATTGAATAAACTATAGCTGATTGGTGTCACTTAGTCTAAGAACTCAAACTTTTACATGGACATTCATTCAGTTTATTTGTGGGTGATAAAAAATCGTGACAGGATGTTGTGACCCTTTACCAAACTTGTCCTTTTGATCTTTGGGTTCAATACGTCTAGAGGAAATTCTTAATAGTTGAATACATTACGCTATCATAACTGTTGAATTTATGATTCTCACACCTAAGACCTGCATAAATATCACATGATCAAGGATTGTGATTGATCCCTTGTAGTGGACTTGATTTTATGGAAGAAATATTGCAACTTTAGGACTAGCTGAGGTAGGCAATCGCCTTTTTAACCTTTTTCTCCAAAAGGCTTCGGTCATTTGGTAATGTACTTGGTAAATGGGTCTTAAAATCCATATACGACTAATATCCTGGATCACTTCAGATATGAATAGCCTATTCTTAATGGATTTTAAATTTTAAAGATTAAAATAAATGAATTTAAATGAGCTTTAGTATATAACTCATTTCCGGCCCACTAGGGCTCCCTCACTCTCTGCTCTCTCCTTGCTTTTCCACGGCAGAGCTGCGCACCTTCAATCACTGAAAGAAAACGAACCACTTCTATTCTCGGAGCTGAGGTATATGAAGAATGGCTTTTTGTCCCTTTCGTCTAGTGGTTAGGACATCGTCTTTTCATGTCGAAGACACGAGTTCGATTCCCGTAAGGGATAGGTACTCATTCCCGGCCGCTTTTCAGTTAGTGTTCATTGTTGAGTGATCGCTCGCTATTTGGCTGGAAAAGGTGGTCCGTAAGCAAAAATACTTCTTTTTTGCAATTTTCAAGTTGTTGTTGTTGTTGTTTTTTTTTTTTTTTTTTTTTTTTGAGTTAGGGTTAAAAGAAGAAAATGTCTCCTCTAAAACATTAAAAAAAAAAAAGGAATAAAAAAAGAACTTTCAAAAAGAAACCCAATTCCATTATTTGGATTAAGAGAAATATCTGAATTGAGTGAAACTAAAAAAGAAAAAGATGGGATAATCAGTAATCGGATGATTCACGAATCGTCCATTCAAATTCGATTTTTGGATTGGACAGATTATTCATTGACAGAAAAATGAAAGATCTGGCTGATAGAACAAGCACAAACAGGAATCGAATAGAAAAAATGGGGAATCTCCAACTTCCCTTAATATCCTCCCTTTACCACATCATGGGGGTTTACAGGAGATCCCAGAGAGTCGCTCGGAAAGATTGTTATACCATAACTTTTGACTCAACTCTACTATAGTAGTCATAAACTTACTATAGTAGTCCGTCCGGCTTCTCTCGCTGAAATCATTACTCTTCATTCTCCCGTGCTCTAGCAATTGTGCTCCCTAGACCACTATCATGTAGTTAGGTAGGGACAATCAATCCTTAGTGACGGGAATCTGCTGTGCACCTTTAATCACATCATTCTGAAGGTGCTAACACATCATCTTCTTCGTAATCGATCAGTTCTACCTACAGTCTCACTTCCACCGCTTGTCCTCTCCTTTACACGTTCGCGATCATCTGCTTCTCTCCCTTCCCCATAAAAGAAAAGAAAAATCGGGTGGTCGAGCAGTTTCTGCCCGGATTTGTGGCTGATCGCATGGAATTTTGGCAATGGCGGACTCGGGGAGCGTTTTCGAGGAGAGACCACGTGCCATATGCTGCATAGGCTATGTGCTCTGCCTTTCCAGACACAGGTGAGGTTCCCCAAAACTTGTTTCCTTGACAATTGTGGTCCTGAGAAGTTTTGTCTTGAGATCAACGAGATAAATTATAATCGGTCGTACCCGTTTTGCTTTGCTGTAACATTTCTACAGTTCCACTAACTTTCGGCTTTATAGAACTCAGAAATTTGCTTTTGCTGAACCGGTGCAACTCTGGTGCTTCATTTCTGTGCGGTTGGTCGAGATGGAAGGGAACGATTATGAAGTGTTCCTAAGTTTCAGAGGACCGGACAAGCGTAGGCCCTTCGCCGATTATCTTTACACCCATCTCACAAAAGCAGCAGTCCGTACATACAGAGATGACAAAAATCTCCGCTTTGGTGAAGAGAGCGGCCCAAATCTGTTCAAAACGATTGAGCAATCGAAGATCACCATACCCATCTTCTCTAAAGATTATGTTTACAGTAAATGGTGTTTGGAGGAGTTGGCAGTGATTGTGGAGTGTCGGAACAGGAAGGGACAGACAATCATGCCCGTTTTCGATGTCGACTCATTGGATGTTCGAGACCAAACCGGAGGTTGCGGTAAGGCCTTGCTTGTGCACGAAAACAAGAAGCAAGTGGACGGTGAGACCATCCGCAAGTGGAGAGCTGCTCTCCACGAGGTTGAAAGTTTGCAGGGATTCGACCTCACAGCTAACAGGTACCTAATTATCTTTTACCCTTGGCGAACGCCATAATACTGGAGACCATGAAATTTAAGTACAAACCTTTGCATCTCATCGTACCGTGCTCTGTCTGTGTCGATTTAGTAAAAATATGTACCACTAATTGCGTGGGCTGTTTGTCTTAAGCTGATTGCTGTATGATAGTTTGCGAAAGGAGAGCTTGAACCTTTCTTGCAAGCTACTCTACAGTTCAGACATTATTGGACTTACATTAATTTTTGTGCATGCGCCTTGTGCACATGTGCATGCATTGATACAGGTCACACCACAAAGGTTTAATTGCCGATAAAATTGTTGCAAATGTGTTAACAATATTGAAGAGATGCTTTGTTGGAATTGAGCATCATATGGATCGAGTTATGGAATTACTAAATGTGGAATCTAGCGATGTTCGTGTAGTTGGAATGCATGGCATGGGGGGCATTGGGAAGACAACGATTGCAAAATTCATCTACAAAAGAATATTTCATCTCTTTGATGGCTGTAGCTTTCTGGAAAGTGTTCGAGAAAATGCAAAAAAACCAGGAGGCTTAGTTAATTTGCAAGGTCAATTGATTTCTGACCTTCTAGGTGAAATGCATGGACAAAATCCTTCTTTTGATGACGGGATTAAGTCCATTAGAAGTAGATTCTTCTGCAAGAAAGTTCTCATTGTTCTTGATGATATTGAACCAAGCTTTGGACTTACACCAATTGTAGGAATTCTTGATTGGTTAGGCTCTGGAAGCAAGATCATAATTACCACCGAGTGAGACGAACAAGCTTTAAATGAGCTTAAAGTGTTCCTGAAATATAAGGTTGGGGGATGCAACCGGATGAGGCCCTTAAAATTTTCCAAGTCCATGCCTTCAGGGAGAAACCTGCTCCAGATGACTTTGCCATTCTGTCCGAAAAGATAGTTTCAGCTATTGATGGGCTTCCTCTGACTATTGAGGTTGTTGGGTCGTATCTATTTTCTAAAAGCAAGGAAGTGTGGAGGAAAACCTTATAGGAGTTGTGTTCATAAAATTCTAAACGCAATTGAACGTGTCGAACAAGTAATATAATGATGAGAAAGAATATCGTCCCACGAAGATCGATGATTAATAAACTAATTAAATACTAAAATAGATTAACTCTAAAATTTATCTAACAGATCAAAATATAATTGAGAATAAATTAAAAACGAAATTTGTAGACTAAATGCAGTAAATCGATCGGATAAATATGTTAGAGCATCCAATTTCACCATAACCACTAGATATGAATTTCAGATTATTATGAATACAAGAACGATATCAAACATGTGATAGCGGAATTTCCTAACCTATTTACTATCCTATCTCTAGGTATAGCAAACCTACTCAGTTTATTAATCCACTATATCTCTATGTGAATTAAAATAAACATAAGTGCATTAAAAACTATGAATATTCCCGGCTTACAATGAGTCTTTTGGATCACCTTATCACCGAAAGCTACACAAATAACGCGGTATATCTCTATCCACGTTTAATTCATGGTTATATATTATAATGAGCAATTGCATATTATCACTTCTCGCCTCAAACATACACACACGATCATTCAAGTGGTGGCCAGTCACTCAAAAGCATTAAGCACAATAATATATAACTCACATGAATGAAATCAATTATAAAACATAAAAATCATAAAATTCACATCATCATGGTTAGGCTACATCGTAGCCCTAACAAAAGAAAATTAGAATATAGTAGATGAAGAAATATAAATATAAATTAAACTCAGCATCTTGAATCGAAGAACAAGAATTCTGTCACCACTTTTGTCTTCTCTTCAAAATACTTGAAAATCTCTCAGAACAATGAAAAAACAATCTAACAAAAAAACTCTCTCAAACCTAGCTGCGCTTCCTCTCTCTTTTTTTTTCTCTTCATAGGATATATCCAAGATCCTTATCTCCAAGCAATTGCGCACAAAATCAGGGAGTAAATCAGAGGATTTTGATTTGATATCTATCTCCCACTGCTTCGCTTGATTTAAATTCCTCGATTTTGCTATCTTTTTCCTTATCTTCTCCATATATCATTATTCTGCATAAATAAGGAAAATTCAAATAATCAGAAGGAAATCCAAATATTTTCTCATAGATATTGCATTAATTGTTGCCTAAAATAGGTAAATAACTCTATTTTTATAGAGTTATCAAACCCCCAAACTTAACCTTTTGCTAGTCCTCGAGCAAAATCAAGACATAACACATACTCAAGCTAATAACCTCCTCCATGACATATTTCCATAATTGCTCAAATTCACAATTCAAAGAAAAACACAAATTTCATCTAAACATTGAAATTGATTTATAAGTTAAGACCAATTCTAACTATGTGATCCAAGTGTGTGTGTGAGAGTCCTCATCTTTTTCAAATTATATGCAATCTAGATAAATTCACATTGATATGCAACCTCTAAAAAATTCTCAATAATTATGACCAAATCTCATAGGTTTGCTTTTCATTCCTCTCTCCACTAATGTAAGCTAATTATCCAACCAAAAATCAATAGGACTTTTCTCGGGTTGTAATGTAAGGCTGGGCTAAAGGTGAGATAATGGTAATTTTAAGCTCAAATCACCCATCAACACGTTGATTTCTAGGATCTAATTAGAGCCAACGTCATTGTCCAATTTCACTTCTTCAAAATAATTTTTTTTTTGCCACCATATATCATCATTCATTTTTTTCTTCTCCTTTTTCTTTTCTCTTTTTTTTTTCTTTTGAATTGCTTTATGGTGGAGTTTCTCCCAAAGTCCCTCTTAATATAACATGAAAATTTACAACCCATTGAGTATCCAAAAGGCTCACTCAATTGAAAGTTGAATAGGGAACCATAAAAGCAATATATTTTTTTTTTCATAATACACCCCAAACAATCATAGCAATCACTTCATTTTTTTTTTTTTTTTGCTCCATCATTCCTCCCAAATTTCTATCAAGCTCAAATAATTTTTTATCCCAAAAGAAAATCAACGTGTTCATAGGGCATGGGACAATGATATAATTTGATAACGGCTAGGCTAAATATATATGGGTGCCAATGAATAATTGGGTAATAATTAAGGCTCAAAGGGGTGACTAGGGATAAATAAACAGGGTTAGCTTGAAAGGCTCAATCAATCCAAAACTGCCTAAATCATTTTCTCGGTTAGATTTAGCTTAGATTTCGCCTCAAAAGAAAATCAAACAAATTCTAAGATTTGGGTGAAATCTAAGAAAATCACATACTTCACATGAATGTTCTCTAGATTTACACACAATTCAAAAATTAAGGACTTTTAGTGCTCGGTAAGTGGATCAACATAATCGAATTAAGATTAACTTACATATCAATTGCAAGTTTAAATAAAATTTAAATTTTCCTAAGAATCGCAAAAATTCACAACTAGGAATGTAATCATGATAAAAAAATTTAGCCAAAAATTTTGTCTCCCCCCCAAACTTGAATGAAGCAGTGTCCTCAATGCGAAAAATAGAAATAGGAAGAAGAAAACTCCCCTGGTTGTAGGATAACTTCATAGATGACCTTGATGATTAAACTTTTGAAAAGTGCTCCCTAAAAAATTAACCTGGATAAAACAGAAAAAGTTAAGCTTTCTTTTTTTTTTTTTGGCAAAACATAATAAAATTAACAATAAAAAAAAACATAATTAAAATGCTTGGGTTGTCTCCCAAGAAGCGCTTGCTTTATAGTTTTCAGCCAAACTATCTCAGATGTCGCTAATCTGGAGGATGAAGTTCAAATGTGGTCTTCCGCTTATTGTAACCACCTTCAAAGTAGGGTTTCAAACGTTGATCATTCACTACTTCTTGCATCTTCAGGTTCAAACGCCTCCGAGGTTGGATAGTGGGTTTATATTGTTCCTCCATCAAATCTGTCAAAGAAGAAGATATAATTACTGGTAAAGAAGAAACTCCATCTAAATAAGCATATTTCAAATGAGAAGATAAGGGTTTGAGTTCAAGAATTGGAGGCTCTTCAATTGATGGTTTAGGCTTTGTAATGTGTTGTCCCAACTTCTCAAATTTAATTGCCTTTTGCCTTGAATATGGTGGAATTGCCTCCATGAAATTTGTGTACTCCTTTATCTCATCATTTTGAATATCTTTGTCCCTTGATTGAATCAGACATGCTTCAAGTGGATCTTTAAAAATATTTTCCTGAAAAACCTTATTCACCAACTTGTCAACTGTTTCAATTCTAAAACAAGAATTATCATCAGATGGATATTTCATTACTTTAAAAACATTAAATGAAACAATATCATCTTGAACTCTAAGGATCAACTTCCCTTGTTGCACATCAATAAGAGCTCCTCCTGTTGCTAGAAAAGGTAGACCTAAGATAAGTGGTACCTCAAAATCTTCCTCCATGTCAAGAACTATGAAATCTGCAGGAAAGATAAATTTGTCAACTTTTACCAAAACATCTTCCACAATACCTCTCGGATATTTAATTGATCGATCGGCCGGTTGAAGTGACACCGTGGTTGCTTTTACCTCACCCAATCCTAATTTCTTGAAAATTGAATAAGGCAGCAAATTAATACTTGCACCTAAATCACATAATGCCTTTTCAAAGTAAGAATCTCAAATAGTGCAAGGAATAGTAAAACTCCCTGGATCTTTTAATTTTGGAGGCAATTTGTTTTGTAGGATGGCTGAACACTCCTCATTTAACTTCACAGTTTCATAATCCTCCAGCTTCCTTTTGTTTGCCAAAATCTCCTTCAAAAATTTTGCATAACTAGGCATTTGCGCTAAAGCATCTGCAAAAGGAATGTTAATGTGCAATTTTTTAAATACATCAAGAAATTTAGAAAATTGCTTATCTATTTTGTGCTGCTGGAGTCGCTGAGGGAATGGAATTGGCGGCACATATGGCTTGGGATTATCTGGAAAAAGTTTACTCTTGCTTGTCTCCTTTGATTGTTTATTGATCACATCTTCCTTGTCTCGACAATCTCTTCTTCTCCCACTTGTTTACCACTTCTCGGGGTAATAGCCTTTATGTTTTCAATTGGATTTTTCTCTGTGTTGCTCGGCAAAGAACCTTGCTGTCTCCCTGACATCATGCTTGCTAACTGACCCACTTGCATCTCCAGATTTTTGATTGAAGCCTCTTGGTTTTGAAATCTCACATCCGTGTTTTTGATGAAGTCATGAGTTGTATTAGCAAGTTTGGTGACTATATCTTCCAAATTTGATTTTGTCTCTTCCGATTGTTTGAATCCCGGTGATCTCGTCACATTCTGATTATTCCATGAAAAATTTGGATGATTGCGTCATCCCGGATTGTACGTGTTGGAGTAGGGATTATTCTGTGACCTGTTAAAATTCCCAACAAAGTTAGAATTTTCACTAGATTGTTTAAAAGTATTACCTACCTGACACACTGTGCTAACATGTCCTCCACCACAGAAATCACATGTTAAATTCTGAATTTTCATGACCGAAACACTCATATTATCAAGCTTTTTGTTGAGTGTTTCAAATTGTGCAGCAATTACAGCAAAAGCATCCACTTCGTGAACTCCGCTAACTTTTCGCATTGGTAGTCTCTCAGTAGGCCACTGATAACTATTTGATGCCATCTCTTCTAATAAATTGTAGGCTTCTTCTGGTGTTTTATTATTTAGAGTTCCTCCCGCAGCTGCATCAATCATAGAACGAAGATTTGTACTAGAGCCATTATAAAAGTTTGTATCTGCATCCATACGGGTAGTCCGTGATGTGGACATCTCCTAAGAAATTCTTTGAATCTTTCCCATGCTTCATATAATGATTCATTATCCATCTGCATAAAATTAGTAAT
This sequence comes from Eucalyptus marginata, assembly GCA_014182565.1. Taxonomy (NCBI): domain Eukaryota; kingdom Viridiplantae; phylum Streptophyta; class Magnoliopsida; order Myrtales; family Myrtaceae; genus Eucalyptus; species Eucalyptus marginata. Next base: position 21,503,557 of record CM024587.1, read on the forward strand.
ATCGTTACGCATCTTTGCGGACTTTGCAGGTGGAAAGAACTTACCAAGAAATTTCTGAGCCATATCATTCCATGTAGTGATTGATCCTGCAGGAAGAGAAGAAAGCCAACTTTTAGCTTTTTCTCTAAGAGAGAATGGAAATAATCTCAATCTAATAGCATCATCTGTAACTCCATTATATTTAATGGTGTCGCAGATTTCAAGAAAAGCATCGATGTGAGCGTTTGGATCATTGCTTGGTAGCCCACTGAATTGCACTGATTGTTGAAGCATCTGAATGAGTGACGGCTTGATCTCAAAGTTGTTTGCTTGAATTGCAGGTCTTCTGATACTTGATGTGGTGCCTTGAACTGTTGGCGTAGCATAATCTCTTAAGAGCCTACGTGGATTTTCATTCTCACCATCTGCCATCTTAGCGTGATTTCTCTGTTCTCTCAGTCGCCTTTCGAATGTACGCTCGATTTCTGGATCAAGCTCAACAAGTTTCCCTTGTTGGCTACGTGTCATAAACCGATGTACACCCTGAAAAATAAAACAAAAAGAAAGCTAGATTAAACATAGAATTATCTGGTATCAATATTAATTAGTATTAAACAAACGATCCCCGGCAACGGCGCCAAAAACTTGTTCATAAAATTCTAAACGCAATTGAACGTGTCGAACAAGTAATATAATGATAAGAAAGAATATCGTCCCACGAAGATCGATGATTAATAAACTAATTAAATACTAAAATAGATTAACTCTAAAATTTATCTAACAGATCAAAATATAATTGAGAATAAATTAAAAACGAAATTTGTAGACTAAATGCAGTAAATCGATCGGATAAATATGTTAGAGCATCCAATTTCACCATAACCACTAGATATGAATTTCAGATTATTATGAATACAAGAACGATATCAAACATGTGATAGCGGAATTTCCTAACCTATTTACTATCCTATCTCTAGGTATAGCAAACCTACTCAGTTTATTAATCCACTATATCTCTATGTGAATTAAAATAAACATAAGTGCATTAAAAACTATGAATATTCCCGGCTTACAATGAGTCTTTTGGATCACCTTATCACCGAAAGCTACACAAATAACGCGGTATATCTCTATCCACGTTTAATTCATGGTTATATATTATAATGAGCAATTGCATATTATCACTTCTCAGTCTCAAACATACACATCAAATCATTCAAGTGGTGGCCAGTCACTCAAAAGCATTAAGCACAATAATATATAACTCACATGAATGAAATCAATTATAAAACATAAAAATCATAAAATTCACATCATCATGGTTAGGCTACATCGTAGCCTAACAAAAGAAAATTAGAACATAGTAGATGAAGAAATATAAATATAAATTAAACTCAGCATCTTGAATCGAAGAACAAGAATTCTGTCACCACTTTTGTCTTCTCTTCAAAATACTTGAAAATCTCTCGAGAACAATGAAAAAACAATCTAACAAAAAACTCTCTCAAACCTAGCTGCGCTTCCTCTCTCTTTTTTTCTCTTCATAGGATATATCCAAGATCCTTATCTCCAAGCAATTGCACACAAAATCAGGGAGTAAATCAGAGGATTTTGATTTGATATCTATCTCCCACTGCTGCTTGATTTAAATTTCTCGATTTTGCCATCTTTTTCCTTATCTTCTCCATATATCATTATTCTGCATAAATAAGGAAAATTCAAATAATCAGAAGGAAATCCAAATATTTTCTCATAGATATTGCATTAATTGTTGCCTAAAATAGGTAAATAACTCTATTTTTATAGAGTTATCAAGTTGGAAAATGTACCTGAGCTACAAGTTCAACAGAAATTGATGGTGATCATCAAAGCATTACCTGACAAGCAAAAACAGATATTTCTGGACATTGCTTCTTTCTTCATTGGAGAGGTCAAAAGTGTTGCATGCTACCTATGGTCTGACCTTGATTCCACAAGTGGATTGGAATTAGAAGTGCTCGTCTTCTCGTCTATTGTTAAAATTGAGGATGATAAGCTATGGATGCATGATCAACTTCGAGACCTAGGTAGGAATATCCTTCAACGGGAATATTCTGAAAGCGGAAAGCGTAGCAGATTGTGGAATCACGAGGAGGTCTTGGATGTGCTAGTGAAGGAAAAAGTAAGATACAAGTTCATAATTTACAAGTTCATAACTGTTTTTACCTTTGATTGTATGCCTTACAAGTCGTGTTTTTTTTTTTTTTTTTTTTTTTTTTTTTTTTTCATGGAGAAAAGATACTATCAGCATTAATAAACTCTAAGCATTTATCATCTTCACATAATTTTGTGGGAAAATGCTAAGTCCCATTGGCAATCCCGCATTCCATGTGTAGGGAACGGAAAGTGTTGAAGGCGTTCTTCTCAAATTTGACAGTTCGTCACAATGCAGTTTTACACCGGCGCATTTTGCGACTATGTCGAACATTAGATTCCTTCGACTGGATCAGGCGAACCTCGAAGGAAATTTTGAGCGGCTTCTTTCAACTTTAAGATGGCTTCATTGGCAAGGTTGTCCTCGGAATCTTCGTGCTGAAAATTTGGATTTGAAAAACTTGGTTATTCTAGATCTTTCTGGAGCAAGGTCAATGAAAAATGGAATGGTTGGAGTGAAATCAAGGTAGAAAAGTATATTATTTTTAATTTCATTTGTTGGATGGTTGCAGAAAAGTTAACTCTTTGATCCTTCTATTTTCGACGTAAAAGACGAGCATTTGAAAGTTTTAAACCTCGCCGGTTGTGTTGACTTGATCGAGAACTCCAGACTTATCTTATTACAAACGTCTAAAGAGATTGATTCTTGAAAATTGCATTCGGTTGGTTGAAATTGGTTCATCGGTAAAAAGTCTGCAACGCTTGGTTTCACTGAACTTGATGTTTTGCGCTAAACTCAATAAGTTGCCTGAAGAGCTGGGTGTCATCAGATCCGTGGAAGAGATTCTTATCGATGGAACTGCTGTTCAAGAAATTTCCGTCTCCATTTGTCACATCAAAAATCTCAGAAGATTCAGTGCTTGCAATTGTCATTCATTGATCCAGCTGCCTGATTCAATGGGCCATGTAAAATCTTTGAGGGTCCTTGCACTGAATGGTACCAAATTAACTAGACTTCCCACGTCTATTGGAGAGTTGAAATGGCTACAATACTTATCAATAAGTCATTGTAGGTCGATATTGAAGTTAACAACTTCCTTGGGGACTTTGGCTTCATTGATTGAACTAGATCTATCAAGTACTACAATTGTTGAATTACCTAATGATGTCAATAAGTTAAGTATTTTAAAAGTGCTCAAAATAGATTTTACTTTTGTAAGAGAGCTACCGAGCGCTATATGGGAGTTGAAGACGTTGGAAGAGCTGCATGCTTCAAGATGTCGTTGTTTGGATGGGGAAATTCCTAGAGATATTGAGAAGCTTTCGGAATTGAGGGTCTTGAGGCTTGGATATTCTCGGATTTGTGGTCTACCAGATAGCATTTCTACACTTCCCAATCTCCATACGCTCGATCTACTTCATTGTGACAAGCTCTGTAAGGTGCCCAATCTTCCTTCCACTTTGATAAGCCTATCTATTAGTTCTAAATTGATGGATACAATCCCAGACATCAGTAGTCTGGTTAAGTTGGGAGAGTTATTCTTGGCTAATGGATCCCAGGAACCACTGTTACCTGTCCAAGATCAAATTGAGGTGAAAGGAGACACTTATTTAGAGCTTGGGAGTTTGTTAGAGCTAAAGATATTGCAGCTATCTGTGTTAAAGATTCAACCTATTGGGTTGTGTTACCTCATTAATCTCCGAAAGCTCTCCCTTTACTGCATTCACTTGGAAGAGCTACCACAACTTCCTCCAAGTTTATTCACTCTATCACTTAGCCATTACAAATTGCAGATGGGATTGCCAGATCTTTCGTATTTGGAGCTCCTATCAGAATTCGAACTATTCTACTGTGCAGTAACAGAAGTTGCAGGCCTCGGGGAGTTTAAATCCTTGCGAGTTTTCAGAATATCTCACTGCAACCTGCAGCAGCTGGATGAGCTGGGGAACTTGATATTTTTAGCATCGTTGAATGTATCATACTGTCAAAGTCTTGAGAGACTACCCAATCTATCAAAACTGAAGATGCTGAAAGATATTAAAATCAAGGGATGTCCAAAGATTCCTGATATTAGAAGTGTGGAACACCTGAAATCCTTCGAGAAGCCAAGCAGTTCAATAATTGAGGTTGAAAGCTCATCCGAGGTAACCAACACTACTGATTTTCCCCCGGACGACATAAATGGAGGACGACACTTGATAAGCACGTGTCATGTCTGGAATTTTTACAAACATGAATGAATTGCTTAATAATAACAAAAATGCATGACAAGATGAATTACAATGTACAGGATATTTTCTCCCATTAAAACATGAAGAATAATTTTTCAAATGAAATTTGAGTCATCAAGACTTTACATTTCTTTCATCTTTTTTTACTGGGAAGATAGGTGCAAATATGTAAGGACTCCACTTGTTTTTCTTCTTTAAAAGGGCATTTTTTTTTACTTTTTTTTAGTATTTTTCTGCAATATACAAATGAAGAACTTCTATCTGTGCCAGTTAGTTTAATCATGCTTTCCGGAGGTGTTGTTACGTATTCGATCCAGAGCTTTGAATGTTGTGGTATTTAAACTTTGATGTGGTGCGGAAAAGCGTGATCAATACTGTGTATGAAATCTCAAAATTCGTTTGATCTCTTTTCACGTTCAGTCTAAAGCAGGGACACTTTTAACCGTTTGACACATACTAGAAATCTTATTTGATGCACTGAATGCTTAACACTAGTTTTTTCACAGGTGGAATTTAGCATACCGGCTAATACCGAATGTTCTTCCATTCAGGGTGTCAAACGCAAACACAAAGGTATGCTCCACATTGAGATTGTCAAATCTGAGTTGTTCTATAAGATTAAGTATGAGTTCAACCTTGAAATGTAAACTCTTTTAGAGGTCATGGCTAGAAAGCTGCCAGACCATACAATAAATCTTTTCCTTAACTATTGCTCCTTTTGCTATAGTAAGTACGTATGATCCTTAAGACTATAGTCTACGAGAGCACACAAACATCATCAGCCCCTTTTATTCTCAATCGTTTTATGCTTGGAAATGGCATTTTATCCATCTATTTAATGAGGCGAGGTCGCTATTTGACACTTGTCTCCTATCACAAATCACAATACATGATTGATTCACCTCTTTTGTCTGATACTGTTTTTCCAACCGATATGACTACGTCAGAGAAGGATGATGGCAAAGCTTTCCCTAACGATGATGAAGATGAGGATGAAGATAACATTACAGAAAGGAAGAATAATAAAACTGCTAATGCATTGCCTTGGAGGTTTCTCACGAGCCCACTCTTCCACTTAAAGTACCCACAAATTCTTCCAAGTCTCACGAGTCAATCACTGAAACTGTGGGCGCTTCTTCTAACTTGCAAAGTTCTCCCTCTGTTGGAGGTTCATCAACCACGTGGGCTAGAGTGAACGTAAAGCTACTGACGTCTTCCTTTCTATTCCGATTGACTCTGTCAATGTTAATTCTATATTTCTTTCTGGCCGTTGATTTTCAGAACCAAACCAACACACTCTTTTCCATATAAATCAGACTTATTTGATGTTAAGCCTGATAAGGATTCCAGTCTGCCAGTGGATCTGACAGGGACCGAAACTACTGGCATCTCTCCAACGACGGAGCAAGGTGATATGCCATTTGACAGGGCAACAACTATCCCTTCTTTGGCAACAATTGTTCCTGCTTTGCCTCTTCCTGCTGCTCGACCAAAGCCGTCATCAGCAACAGATGAAGACAGAACCCCTATTGATGCTGAGGCAGATTTATATGGTGACGATGAGGAGTCTCTTTTCTTGAAGATTGAGTCTCTGTTGAGTGGCGACTGAGGAAAGCAAAATACTGGTGCAGAAATGTCACGGTCAAGTCAATCTGATCTTCAAGCATACCAGAAAGCATCACAAGAGGTGGAAATTATAATGAGTCAGGGGCTTCTGGCAATTATGTTTAATCCCAAGCTACTAGGCCATTTGCAAGAATTATTAAACTTCTTAGTCAAACACGAGACGCCAGAGGTCTCTACTTTTGGACATGTCTATCTCAAATTGCAGCACTTCATTCAGTCTGCGGGCAACTCCCTCTCTTCCCAACGAAAGATCCTTATTGAATGTGAGAGGTTTGAAAGAGAGTTCAAAAAGGAAAATAATTCTTTTGAAGTTCTTTTGCTCAAGCAGCAAATTGAAGAAACGGCTAAGAGCGTGGCTGACAATGAGCAATTTATTGCCAAACTTCAAGCAGAGATTGAGGCACGCAAGCTCCGACTTGAAAATGCGAAGTCAGAACTGTCATCATTGTTGAGAAAGAGATCAGAGAAAGTTAAGGAACTGCAGGATAAGTTCAAGCGGGTCCTTAGTATGAATAGGGGTGAGCACGGTTCCGGGTAGAACCGGGAACCGGAGAACCGCACCGGAGGGTCCGGTTCGGTTCCGGTTCCAAAGAGACCGGTTCCGGTTCCCGGTTCCCTTTTTCTGGGAACCGGCGTTCCCGGAACCGGTCATGATTTCAAAAAAAAAAAAAAAAAAAAAAAAATCCTAGTTTCCCTCCACATGATTTCCCCCTCTGCGGATTCTTCCCCCTTCCCCTTTCTTTTTCTCTCTCTCTTTCTTTTCTCCCCTTTTCCCTCCTCACGTCACTTCTTGCCCCCCAACTTTTTTCTTTTCTTCTCTCTCTCCTCTTTCCGGTTCCAAATCGCCTAGGGTTTCTGGATTGCTCTCTCTCTAGAATCCTCCGTTTCTTTCTCAACGAGCGCCTCCTCCCGGCGCCGTCTCCGATCTCTTGCTTTCCGGGACTGATCCGCGCGACGCCCTTCGTTCCGTGGCCACTCCGATTCGGAGCTTCGATCGAGCGCTCGTCGCCGTCAATCAGTTCCCGCTCTTCTTCTTCCGATCTCTTTCTTGTTTTTTGTGGCTTGAGAGAGCGAGAGAGAGAGAGGGAGGGGGAAATGGTGAGGGGGAAGACGTAGATGAAGAGGATAGAGAACGACACGAGCAGGCAAGTGACGTTCTCGAAGCGTAGGAACGGGCTGCTGAAGAAGGCCTTCGAGCTCTCCCCGTCCTCTGCGACTCCGAGGTTGCACTCATCGTCTTCTCCCCGAGGGGCAAGCTCTACGAGTTCTCGAGCTCGACGAGACGGTAGGTTTTCCTCTGCATTTTTGCTCAAGTGACAGATTGCTCCTTTGCCTAACTAAGATGAGCAACACTGACAGTTGCTCAACGTTCATTTCAAAATTTGGAAAAAATGAAGATTGCAGAAAGATGCACTGTTACTCGATTCTGTTGGGGTTTACTGGTTCCATTGGGTTGAATAGTTTATTGTCACGCTGTTTCTTTTGCAAGGCCTCCTGAAGGTAGCGTGAGAATCTTATGCTTCGCGTACACGAACTGCAGGTACTTGGCCTTGGCGAACCTGGCCAATGGCGAGCCCGGGTTCCGCGCGATGAAGCTTGGGGGTTGACGGACTTGAGCTTCTTGAACCGGTCGAAGAAGGCTTGGGGAGTGCGCTCCTCGATGGACAACGACTCGGTCACGAGCGCGAAGTTGGGGAAGTTGAAGCCCTCGAAGATCGATCTGGCCACGAACGATTCGATGGCAAAGTGCCGGTGGCCGGGCTTCGCGAACCTCGCTCGTGGCTCGATGAATCGGATGGCCTTGTCGAGGTTCCAGTTCGCCGCCTCCATCTCGCGAGCCATGGCTTTCGCGAAGTGCCTCACGGATCGTAAGGCGTAGTGGAGGACTTGGGCGAAGTGGGTCGAGCTCAACGACGCAAGCTTGAAGCCGTTGAACAGGGGCAAGACGCCGCTCACGTTGAGCTTCTTCTCCGACGACTGGTTTTTGGAGACGAGCTCATCGAGCTTTTTCAAAACTTTTAGATATGGCTGTTGGTAAATGATCTCCTAACTCGCATGCCGACTTAAATTGACCCAACTCCATATTTTCTGTTATTTCATTTCTTTCTTTTTTTTTTCACTTCTGTTCAGCTATTGTATTCGATGCACCAGCAACTGCCAACACCTTTAAAGTTTCTGCTCGACGTGGCACCCACTTCTTGCCCACTCAAATCAAGAGCGAAATGTCGAGAGCCTACGCTCATACAACATGCCCGTAGTTATTATTATGAAACACATTGAATCACCAAATTATACATTAGACAATGTTTTCTCTAGAAAACTATAAATTTAGTTGTCTATTTGGATGTAAAAGATTTACATTGCTGTGTATTGGTGGGTATTGAAAATGGAGGGCCAACTATTGAATTATTTCGGCTTTCAAATATTCGCGCCCACTACAAAAATGAAAAAAAAAAAAAAAAAAAAAGAACCTGTTGGAACACGGAACCGACCCCAAACCCGTGACAGGGGTAGGTTCCGTGTTCTCGATTCGACGTGGTAGGTTCCGGGTTCCAAAAATTGAGGAACGTACTGCAGGGTAGGTTCGGGTTCCAGACGGAACCGAACCGGAACCTAGAACCGCTCACCCCTAAGTATGAAGAGCGAGAATCCAAGCATGGAAAAGAAGAGAAATCAAGCTGAGGAAACGATTGGCAAAATCAATGTAGAGTGGAATGAATTGCATGCGGATATTAAAGGCCGATTGGCCTCTAAGTAGGCTGGCACTTTTAACTTTCTTTTATTTGAATCTTCATGTATTGAACTTTTCTATTCTAGCAGAAAACTGGTTTGGAGTTTCATTCCTAGTAATTTATCATTTCTGAAAGCGTGAAACAAAGTCTATCGAAACAGAGAGAACACTTGCGCAAATGACTGCGCTTTTAAGGAAAAACCATTTGAGTAAGAGAACTAATGTGCTCACCTTGCAAACTCGCCATGCCGCTCGGCTTGGTCTGCAATCTCTGAAGGCTCCCTGTAACTAGTCATGCCATAGGAAAGATTGCCGGTTTCAGGAGGCAGCAGGCCATGCAGAGTCCTCTATGCAGTGCAGTGGCCCACCGTACTTCTCGTTCTTCCTTGCCATAGTCCTTCTTAGCAGAGAAGCCGATCTCCGTGATAATATCAGCCGAAATTAGCATAACGTAGATATATAATATGTGCTCTCTCCAGATCGAATTTCAGCAAAATCCTGATGATACCCATTAAACGGGTGGGTCGGATTGGGTTTGGGTCGGGTCATAAATGATCCGATCCAAATCAACCCATTTAACCCTTTTATGACCCATTTATTGCAATACAAAATTTTTGACCCATCCCCGACCTGACCCATACTCGACCCATTTAATTAAACTTAAAAAAGCTTATTTTATATATATAATGGTATTGTTAAAATAGTTTTATACAACGCAAATTTAATGGATAATTTTTATAATTTTAAAAAATATATTTTGAAAAATCGAATTTTAATTATTTTTTTATTTTTAAATTATTTTTTATTTTTTTATTTTTAAATATAATTGTTTATTTTATTTTTTATTTTTATTCTTCTTCTTCTTTGCTGGCTGCCGGCCACGACGACGGCCGGCGGCCGGCCACGGGCGACTGGAGCTCGTCCGACTCACCGACGTCGGCGAGCTCAAGGCTCGCTAGATCCGGCGAGCTCGAGTCTTGCCAGATCGGCGAGGCTCGAGCCTTGCCGGACGTCGGCGAGGCCTCCGCCTCACCAGATCCGGCGAGCTCGAGGCTCGCCGGTGTCGGGCGAGCTCGAGGCTCGCCTAGCCGGTCGCCAGCCATCGCCGTGTCAAGCAACCGGAGGAAGAAGAAAAAAAAAAAAAAAAAAAAAAGAAAGAAGAAAGAAAAAAAGAAAAAAGAAAGAAAAAGAAAATAAATAGGTTCATTTTTAATGGGTTGATAAATGGGTCTTAAATGGGTCAGCTCTTTGATCCATTTAAAACCCATATATCTCAGTTTTGACTCATTAAAACCCATTATGGGTGCTCTTAGAAATAGGTTTGACCCATTAACGACCCATTTAAAAATAAATGGGTCCATAAATGGGTCAATGACTCATTTTGACACCTTTACAGTAAGGTCGTAGCTTTGTCTATGATGCCTTGTTCTCCGGGGCCAAGCTCATCCACCATCCAAGTATGTCGAGAGAAATTGATAACCCTGTCGGTAAAGCTAGGCAACAGTGAATCCAAGATAAGAACAATTTTAGGCTGGCGAAGCACCATAATTTAAAATAACGGAAAGACCGCATGGCAGGAAATTGAGACATAGCATCTAGGTTAGGACTTAATCTAAGTAGTTGTCAGACCTTTAGTACGCCTAGCACTACGCAATTTATATTATGGGTTATATTCATGTTAGTGTGGCAATCCAAGTAATTATTCGACTTGCGAAATTCTAGGGTCTTGTGGGATCTAAAATTGGAAAATTTCAGTGTTGGTAGGATTTTAAGGTTGCTGATAATTTATAATCTTGTTAGTAAAAATTGTGACTAATAACTTACTTATCATGTCACTCGTTAGTAAGTTATCATCGCCATCGAGAATTAATGTCTATACAATTTAATAAATTATCAACTTGTTCTATGGGCTAAAGTTGGCTTTTTAATCAAGATATATATGAACTTCCATTCTTTACCAAAAAAAAAAAAAACTTCCATTGATACAGAAAGTTCAATTATCAATTTGAACAGTGATTAATAGAGTAATACGATTATCTATAGCAAAATATTAGTTTATTCGGAACATGTTGCGTAGGGTGATGGACTTTTTGGTCACTAACCTACTGTCGAGAAAAAAAATTTTGTGGAAAATCCAAATGAGGGTTTTCCAAATTCATGTTGCTTTTTGCCACAGTAGCTTTTGGAAGCTCTTACAATTTTCTATGTCTCCCGTCAGCTTTATAGCTCATTCACTTTGTGTGTTTTATTTCAGTGTGGAAAATGGAAGAGCACAACTTTCTGAACCGTCAATGAAGATGGAGTCTGTCAAAATTAAACTAATCTTCTCGTGTAGGGTCTTGAGTATTGATAATTAACTTTGTCATTCAACATTGACTAAAAGCAGTAAGCACGTGGTGGGTCATTGCCTACCGTTGGACCTTGACGTCCATCCAATGTATCTTTTGGCCACATCCTCCAACAGGAATCTACCTTTATCTTCAACAAAAATAAACTAGTTAGAGTATGATAATTAAAGGAGAATCAGACTTGAATATTTGGTTTTCAATATTTCCTTTCGGACGGACTTGAATTTTTTTTTTTTTTTGGTTGGAAATTCGCAATTGAATTCACCTCCTCATTTTTCGCCATTTCTCTCCCTTTTTCGTTAATTTTTTTCCTCAATTTTCTCCCCTTTTGCCTTTTTTTAACCCAAGACGATTGCATACTCATAGCAATTAACTTTCAAGAAATACATTTTTAAGTTAGTCGACTTGGTCATACTTTGAAATAATTAATAAATAAAAATGTTTTCATTATTGATAATAATTTATATCTAAATATTTTTTTTATAAGTGTTATAATTTCAAAATCATTCATTTTTCGTAAAATAAAATTTATAATTTATACTTAATGAAAGATTGAATTGGACAGGAGTAAAACCGTGACTGAGATGTGGAAATGACAAATAAGTTCACTTACTTAACCGTCGCTGTTACTTGTTTACGTCCGGTGGTTCTTGGAAGCCCTCATTGGATCTGGTCCAGTCCAAGGAACCGTTTTGACTGTACAAATTCCGCACAGACGGAGCACCCACTTCTCCAATAATTAACCGGGCCCAGAGCGTGGCATTGTCAAAAGTCTGTCCAAGGAAATTTTCCGAAAATTCGTGAGTAGGGGTATGCATGGTCCAGGCAGGCGGTTTCCGACCTGAAACGAAGCCCGCTTGCGCTGGGGCCAGGTTAGAAAAATTGGGCAAGATCCACCCGTTTGTTGTATGGATCCTTGGGGAACTGATGGTCCGGTCCTGGGTCAGGTTCGGGTGGATCCATGGAACCGATCTTGACACTAAACAATTTTGATTTTCAACATAGAACAACTACATGATATCAAAGCAAGCCAAAGAAAGAAAAATCAAATTTAAGTACGTGGAGATGCGGACGTCGGGAGAAGTAAACGCAGCGAATTTACAAATACGATATGCACATGCAAAGCGTTGTGCCGAGTGATGTCTACATTACATGTATCTACTTGAAATAATAGACTTAACGCAGATGAAGATTATTGCTTGGGAGTTGACTCAGAGCGGTCCCCGAGCTCCAAAATCAAGCATTTCGGAAACAAGCGGTTCCCCGCCTACGAGTCCAACAAGAATCAAGAATTGCACATCATGGGTGGGGAGAAAAGAAAGAACTTTCACAGCAAGCGAGAACCTACAAAATAGGGTTGGGGCGGACAGCAGCGAGGGGGCGGACAGCAGAGGCGGAGGAGCAGCAACTATGGCGGGTGGCGGCCGGCGCGAGGGGGCAGACAGTAGCGGCGGAGGAGCGGCGGCGGCGGCATCGACGCTCGGGGAGGAATCGAAATGGCGATAGGATTAGGAGGAACCGAGGAAGAGAGAGAGAGAGCGAAGACGAAGGGACCGAGATGAGATTTAGGGTTTCTTTTAGTAATTTTTTTTTTTAATATTAAAAAGGTTAGTGCCGGTCCGAGTGGGCGGGCGGGCGGATCCGCCCATGGAATAGGGAAGCTGGACCGTGTACCCATCGGTTCCCATAAAGTGGAATTGGGAACCGGACCGGTTCCCTCAAGAACTGCCGGTTTCGGGCGGTTCCGGTCCGGTTCAGGCGGTCGGGCGGTTACTGTTATTTTGCACACCCCTATTCGTGAGTCTCCTTTCCAGCTGCAGATGGCGAAAGAAGGGTCCTTACGGCGGTTCGAGCTCTGCATCATCAGCTTCGGTGACGGGAAACAACTTTGACGTGTTCCTGAGCTTCAGAGGAAGCGACACCCGACATGGGTTTACCGATGTTCTCTACAACGGTCTCATCGATGCCGGGGTTCGCACCTTCAGAGACAAAGAAGAGCTTTCTGATGGAGACTCTCTCGAGAAGCTCAAGCTGTCGAAGACATCCCGATCCTGTCCAAGGGCTATGCCTCTAGTCAATGGTGCCTCCGATAACTGGCCAAGATGGTCGAGCAGCGCAATCATGGAACGGTCATCATGCCCGTCTTCTTCGAGATCCCGGTGGATAATGTGAAAATGAAGGATGAGAAGGCTCCCTACGCCACTGACATTAAGGCACACAAGGAGAATAGAGTTGAAGAGGCGACGATTAAGAAATGGGAGAGTGCCCTCAAAGAAGTGGCGTCTTTGAAAGGGCGGCAAGTTGATCGTGGGTAAGGTTGAAGGATCCGTAGCTACTTCTGCTTTCTTTCTTTTCTTTTCTTCTTTCGTTTGTTTTTTTTTTTCCCTTTGGAATGATGTGGTACTCTCCTGTTCACGGCAAACCGCCCCCGTATACGAATGGTAAGGATCTGTTATGTGTTGCGATGGGCATGGCCCAGGGTCAATCTGAGTTTTTTCTTATGGGGGTTGGCCAATGGTCGCTCTGAATTGAATGGCAGACACACTCTTGCGTTGGTACCAAGCCTTTGACCATTCACGTTTCATCAGTTTCAGATCTTTATCCCCAGTTAACAGTGTCCATGACTTCGTGATCTCTCCTTCTTTCTGAAACTTTTTTCCTGTTTTCTAGGCAAGGAGAATTTGTAAAAATGATGGTCTCAAAAGTTTTGAAGAGATTGAGAAAGGCGAAGCTCAATTTGTCCGAGAAATTAGTCGGGATTGAAGACTGCTTGACCGAGCTGAGAAGGATGCTGGATACTGACTCTAATGACGTGCGGATGATTGTCATCTCCGGCATTCCGGGCATTGGTAAGACAACCCTTGCAAAGTCTCTCTACAATGATATCTGTGACCTCTTTGATGGTTGCAGTTTTCTCAGCGATATTGGAGAAACTACTGCAAAGAAGGGTCTTGAAGCTTTGCAAACTAAACTGGTTTCTGACATTACCCGAAGGAACTTGGGAGCCTTTGATTCGGTTGAGGACGGAGTTAGGTTCCTAACAGATAAATTCCGCAGTCAGAAAGTCCTCATTCTTCTGGATGACGTGAATGAGAAGGAGCAGCTTAGAGCATTGGCTGGAAATCTCAGATGGTTCGGTTCATGGAGTAGGATCATTATCACAACGAAAGACAAACGAGTTCTCGATGTACGTGAAGTTATCACAACCAAAGGTGGAGTTACCAATGTACGTGAAGTAATAGATACTTATGAGATCCCAGAGATGAAGGATAGCGATGCTCTAAAACTTTTCTGTAGATACGCATTTGCAGAGGATTATCCAGAACGTGACTATGTTAATCTCTCTGAAAGAATTGTCAAAGCTACCGGAAGACTTCCATTAGCTCTTGAGCTTGTAGGTTTACAATTGTCTACCCTTCAGAATAAAAAAAGAGCATGGGAAACTCTAGTAGAAAAGTTAGAAAGACAACCATATGGTGATGTCCAGAACAAGTTAAAGATACTTTATGAACGATTAAGCAGTGACCAACAGCATATTTTTCTCGACGTAGCTTGTTTCCTTATTGGAGAGGATGAAAGAATCGCATCTTACATGTGGGATGAGCTTAAATGGAATGGTTCTTTTGAAATCGAGATGCTCTGTCGCATGTCCATGGTAAATATTGGAGATGACAATAGGATGTCGATGCATGATCAGCTAAGGAAGCTCGGTTAGCAAATTGTTCAAGACGATCGCACAAAAACATGGGAACAACAGTAGACTATGGGCCGCTGAAGCTTGGAATATTTTTAAACAAGATAAGGTAAGATCTGACATCACCTTTTTAGTCTGCCTATTGGATATTTGACTCCTTGTTTTTTTCCCCCTTTGGGAAGAGTGAAAGATCAGATGATCCTTAGTTCACTTCTGTATTTGGGATACATTAGCTTCCATCTAACAATGGTATTTGACCAACAGATCCAAAGGAAGGTCGAAGCTCTGTGTCTTGACATGGATAATCAGTCCTTCACTGAGCAAAAAGACATGGATGATCGATCAAAGACCTGTTTGACTCCTGACCAATTTAAAAAAGTACCAAATCTCCGGTTCCTCATTATGGATCACTCTGATATTAAGGATGATTTTAGTGATCTTCTTTTGAACTTACTTTGGCTCCGTTGGCATGGTTGTCCAAGAGATTTTGATGTAACCAATTTGCATCTGGAGAATTTGTTTGTTCTCGATTTATCATGGAGCAAGGTAACTGAAGGTTGGGGGGTGGGGGGTGGGTGGGTTGGAACCATATAAAGGTAGCTCAAATACTTTGCATTTCCCTTTTACCTCAAATACTTATTGCAAAATTAACAGTTTCTGTCTCTTTATATTGTTTGCAGAGGTCAGGGAAGTTGAAAGTTTTAATTCTCAGAGGCTGTGTTGACTTGATACAAACACCAAGCTTCTCTAGTTTCAAGGCTTTGGAGATACTGGTTTTAGAACATTGCTCTCATTTGGTTCATATTGACCTGTCGATTGGTGTGTTGAAATGTTTGCAAATTTTAGATCTGAAGTTTTGCACTGAGCTTAGTAACTTACCCAGAGAACTTGATTCTCTGGCAGCTTTGAGAGAGCTCCGTCTCAATGGAACTTCTATAGAAGATATTCCGGTCTCAGGAGATATGAAGCAGCTTAAAATTCTCAGCGCTTGCAACTGTATATCACTGGCACAAGTATCCAGTGAAATTGGTGATATAAGATCTCTAGAATTTCTTACAATGGATGGCTCTGAACTTTCTGTGCTCCCAGATTCAATTAAAAAGCTAGAAAAGTTGAAACAACTGTCTTTAAGGGATTGTCGGTTGATGTGGAAACTTCCAGGCACCATTGGAAGATTGACATCATTAGAGAATCTGAATCTTTCAAGTACAGGAATAGATGAATTACCACATGCCATTGGTTATATGCAAAAGTTGAAGGTGCTCAAAATGGAAGGAAGTTTCATTAGAGGGTTCCCTCCCTCTATTGGAACACTAGTGAATCTTGAGGAGATTCATGCGTCATGCTGCAGGAGTTTGGAAACAATTCCTAAGGAGATCAAAGGCTTGTCTCGTTTGAGAATTTTGGTGTTGTCACATACAAATATTCACAAACTACCAGAGAGCATCTCTAGTCTGCCCTGTCTCCGAAACCTTGATTTATATGGCTGCGACAATCTTCATGAGGTTCCTCCACTTCCCTCTAATTTAGTTGCTTTGCGTCTCACTTATGACTCAAGTAAAATGAAGTGGGTGGATATTTCAATCTGACCAATCTCAAAGAATTGTACCTTGCCAATTATTTAGAGGAGGAGGCATCTCCCGGAACATACAGAGATGTGATGGTGGAGCAGCGCAGCCTCTCTGGGATTGGCAATGTGACAAAAGTCGAGACCTTAAAATTGTGCCTTTCAGGCTTCACTACACTACCAGAAATGTGTGCTTTTTCGCAGCTAAGGAAGTTTGATCTTCGATGTCCAGACCTGCAAAATCTCCCACAACTACCCAAAAATCTGAAAAAACTGACCCTCCAAGACTGCAAATCCTTGAAGACATTCTGGATTGGAGCTTCTCTCATGCTCAGCAATGGAAATCCAAGGGCTTGGAAAACTCTCACCCTTGGAAGCCTCATTTATTTCTCACTGCGAGCTGGCAGAACTAGACAGTCTTGAATGCTTGTGAAATCCCTGAGAACATTGACCGTCTCCATTCAAGGACTGCCAGACTTGTCGTACCTCAAAAGGACAGCCTCTAGTAGTCGAGCTCCCTAGAAAGGCCAGAGATTTGAGAAGTTCATTTTAGGCCACTGATCTAAATCAGGACTCGAGATAGATCCATTCCATGCTTCCTCGAGCAAGTCTGAAGTTACTTAGGCTGAGGTACATTCTAATGTTCATGCGTCTTTACAATTTAATGAAGATCCATGAGTTCGACTTCCATCATTCTGACTTTCTTGTTACTGGAATGCTTTCTTCTTCAATGTTTCTTTTTTCATTTTCCTTTCTTTAGAGAATGCATTATCTTTCCTCAATGGAGTTATTTTGAACAAGTCCCAGCAATTGCTTGGTTTACTTAGCTAGCCATCAAGACAATGTGTACTGTGTCTGACGAGTTAGAATGCAACGTATACCACCCAAAACAGTTCAACTTCATTTTATCGTTTTCATAAATATTCAAATAAGTGCATGAATCAGCGTCACTGAATTTCCAAATCATTCTGGTCATTGTTGTACTTAATTTCTTCCATGTAACTGAGTGATTATTATTAGCAAAATAATATGCCTATTTATTTAATAAACATGGAGCATTCGCTACCGGGAGTATTGTAATGGAAGAAGTAACTGGATGGGTGGTGACTGGTGACCTATTTAGAATTTTTTTTTTTGCCCAATGATAATGAACAGAATAGTCATTCCCGAATGGGATGCAGAAAAGCCAAATATATGCTCGTGCACCCATATATAGAGAATACTGAAAAATAAAGCATGGACTTTTTATGTGAGAGCTATTTATGTGATTAATGAGAGACACCTGATAACCCTTATGATCTATATGACCATAAGATGAAAATTTTTTAAAAAAAAATTTTGATGAATTGTTGTTACTGAATATCATCTTGCATTAGTTTTTTTTTTAATATAAATTTGCATGCGGTGTAATTTTCTACTTGAATGAATGTCATTTGACTAGATTGAGTGTTTTGGGCACTCTGAAATATCACTAGAACCTAATGTCTCGGCTAACCAGCCAACTTAGGCTGAGCAGCAGGTAAAAATGCCGCATCATGACTTACCGTGATTAATATAGCACGTTGCAGGACGGTCCTGCCTTTCACAATCAAATAAAATGCATCTCTTTGTTCCCAGGCCAGATCAAACAGAAGATTCAGAAGCTGTGAAGAGATTTTCATGCATCACGGTACTAAAAACCCCCCCTGTGAAATCTTATTTGACATGGGTAGTGGTTTGAGGAGCGAGGCACAACTTCAGTCAAGCACTTGTTTCCAAATCTTCCCTTTATTAACATAGTGGACCTTTACTTGGGTCTCTATGCATGATTCAGGCATCTGCATTTGATATTTACGTTTTTTTTTAATTGGATGTTCCAAGCCAAAGAATGTAACATGTCTGGATTGTTTTTTCTTTAGGATGCATTCCACTGAAGTGTTTCCCTCCTATTTCTACTGGCTTTTTTTGCTATTCGTTTTGCTGAAATTTGCAAAATCTCGGTACCTACTCCATCACGTTTCAACCGACTATGTGATCTATTACCTCCCAGATTTCCAGGAATGTAGCATAATATGTTTGTGTTGTGTCAATTGTCGACTTAAGTGGACTCTTTTGGACAATATAACTAAAAGAGAAACTTATACATACGGGTTTCGGAGAATTGACCGCCACAAGTCAGTGGCATTCAAACATGAAGCTCCGCAATGTTTTCATGATCAACAACAATGAATAAAGCCATGAATTGGCTAGAACAGTACCGATGATTTTTGACCCAGTTAATTTAAATCCAGAGGACCAGCTGGTCGTCTTACATCTGCTAAAGGAAGAAATGCTACATCAAGTAATTTCTTTTAAATCTAAATCTAAACACCAAATAAGTAAACGAAAATCGAGAGAGTGTTTCCGAACAATTTCTCTTCCCATTATGCCCTTCACGAATTGGGCCATTTGATACACCGAAAGTTGCTTCCTTTGAAATCTTAATAGAAGACCTCTCTTCTTTTTAAGTCCTCAATTATAGAACTTAAGTTCCAAATTGACCAATACCAAAAGTATAATACCTGTTAATGCACTTATCCCAGATATATAAAGATAGTCCATTTGAAAACCATCATGAAATATCTTAACTTTTTTTATCATTCGATTATCTGTTTAGTGAACATTTATGGAAGTTCAATGGACCTCTGTTTTTCTGAAAAAAATAAATAAATATAAGTAGGAGTATCTGTTCTCACGGTAGTAAATTAGAAAAGTTACATTACTTTATTGTAGAATGAGCGGAGAAGTGATGGCAAAAAATATCATGCCCTAAACATAGCAAAGAATGCGAAAGACTGTAGCAAGTAAGTAAGTCGTTCGAGATGCGATCATATACTAATTGATAACGTGAACAGCATAAGTGGTGTTAGGTTGAGTAACAATAAGATATATATAAGGCTGCCAAAAGAATGTAGGATTCGGAAGATGGGTCCCATCACTAGCATCAAATTTGGCATTGGTCTCAAGAAGAGTCATGGCAACTTATTGTAATTGAGTTTTGCTCGAGAAAGAAGATTAGTGACATATTTGGCTTGAGAAAAATAACAGCCAAATGAATTTGAGATAACCTCAAAGCCTAAAAGGTAACTGAGTTTTCCAAGATTTGTTATCTTAAACTATTGAATAAGATATTGTGAGAGTTTAAAAATTCCTATATGATCATCTCTAGTAATAAGGATGTTGTCCACATATAAGAGCAGCAGAATAGACCCACAAGAATTGTGTCGAGCAAAAAGAGCACAGTCGTAGGGACTAGATGTAAAGCCAAGGATTCCACTGCGAAGCTAAACTTGTAATACCATGCACTATGAGATTGTTTCAATTAATATAATGTGTGACCTAATTGACACACTTAATGAGAAGGATGAGTGAAGCTAGGAGGAGGCACCATATAAACTTTCTCAATAAGATTGTCATTTGGGAATTCTTTTTTACCATATATTTTAAAAAGGGACAAGGGTCTAGTGGTGGCAATAGCAAAAACACTGCGAATAGAAGTAAGACACATAACTCAAGCAAAAGTCTCTTCATAGTCAATGTCATATTCCTAAGTAAAGCCTTTTACAACGAGGTGGGCTTTATAGGGTCTAGAATATGCTTTTGTCTTAATCCTGTACACCTATTTATAGCCAACAATGGACTTACCAAGAGGCAAATAAACTAAATCTCTTTTGTCTTAATCCTGTACACCTATTTATAGCCAACAATGGACTTACCAAGAGGCAAATAAACTAAATCTCAAGTATGAGATTTGTCCAAAACTTGTAACTCATCTGCCATTACTTCTTAGCCGATCTACTTTTAAACAATTAATTTCATCTTTTTTTATTTGTTAAATTGTGATGAAAATATCATAAAATCCTTAAAAGGCCTATCATTTCTCGTTTTAACTCATCAATTCTTTGGCTGCGCACAAAAGGAAAAAGAGAATTGCCTCCGCTGACGTGCAATGCTCGCGTAACCTTTACTATCATGTGCTTATTTTAATAGAATTAACTTCTTCTTTTTCGAAATAATAGAAATAACTTACTAAACGCCAAATGCTTTTGTTTTTCCTTTTCTCTTCTTTTGGCCAGGCAGATCACTGTTGAGAATTGTTGACAAGATCATGCTTCAAGCAAACTATAATCATTAAGATCCACATGAGATTCACTAATCGACTTGAACATGGCTACTTTGAGAAGAAAAGTTAAATCTCGATCTGTCAAAGAGAAAGCAGCCCCCATGCATTAAACCAGTCACAGCAAAAATCTAAGAGCCTGACCGCTAGCGACGTCGGTTTCTGTTTGTCCTATAGACTAATAGAAACTTCATACGCTTCTTCATTGTGACAATCCTCAAGACCATTTTCCATTTCTCACAATATGATCTCCTCTGCTTCGAATGAAAACCCCCTCAGAATGTGTAGGCGGCTGAATGGCATCGATGTCCAAGCCTTTCAGCTTGACCATGGATTCAACATGGCCCTTCAGAGTTTGTAGCTCACGAAGCCTGCAACAACAGATTCAGTTTGCCTTACCATTGCATGTAGGACTTATATGGTGAAAAGGAACTGCTAGCGGTGAATGGTTTAAACTCTGTATCGAGAAATCAAGGCTCCTAAACTCCGTTAAACACAGTATGGCCTTTAAACTTCAATTATCAGGCAAGCAAACGGGTACTGAAGCAAAGTGGAACTATGTTTTTTTTGGTTAAGAATTCCATTTTCTAAGAACCATTGGATTATGAGGATTAACATGCTCACCTTGCGACCTCGGCTTGTCGCTAGGCTTGCTTGGCAATATCTGAAAGCTCCATGTAGCTACTCTCGTCAGAGAAAGGGTTGCTGGTTTCAGGAGGCTGAAGGCTGCGCAGAGTCCTCTATGCAGTTGCCCACTGAGCTTCTCGCTCTTCTTTCCCAGAGTCTTTTTTGGAAGTGAAGGCGGTCTGTGTGATAAAATTGTCCAAAATTAACAGAATGTAGGGTTTTTAATAATACATAATCTGTGGCGGTGCCTCTTTCTTAGTGGAAATACCTTGTTCTCCAAAATGGAATTCCATGCTCTCCCTCTCAGAATGTAGCAGATCGTGAACTTAAGAATATCAAGTGGAACATATGTCACCAAGCTGTAAAGCCAGATGACACCGGCCCACCCCCATCCAGCTCCTTCTATCCTAGCGAAATCACCATTTGTCGCAACCTGTCCATGAAAAATTTTGCATCAGGGAAGAATATTGGTGAATGTTGATTAAGTTATCGACTTTCCAAACTATTCTGAGGACTTCTAACCGTTGGCCATCAGTTAAAACTCAAAAAAATGTATTTCTCACTTCAATCGGACTCCAGTACCATAGAAAACTTATGCTCCCAGTAGAAAGTGAACAGAATATGACCGAGAAATTCTTACCAGCTGAGCAACTACAAATGCACCGACCAAGAGAAGTCCCAGTGCTCGACAAAGGACCAGCTGTGTGATCTGGTGTGACAGCCTGAATTTTCTAAGTTGTTTTCGATTAAATAAATCGGGCTTTTCGTCGACGTGTCTATAGTGCTATTCTCTGAGTTGGCCACTCACGAGATAACTGATCTATCTGGGGAAGCAATTAAGGGATCTAAATGCAATAGACTTGAGAATTCGACTAGGAATCGACTGCTCGATCGTGTCCATCTGCTGAGATCATTACGGCACTGTCGAAATCGATCAGAGACCGGAGATAGGTCGATTTGACTGAAATATGTGATCAGAGTGTGGGTGATTCCACCTGATTGCAAAATACTCGTCGATCGACACTAGACCGATTTTTCTATCGTTTTGGTACCCGGTGTCCGTATTTGAAACCTCGAGATTTTCACGACAACCGAGAGTCGCCAATGTGTCGAAGATGTACTATGTGACTCGAGATAAATCGATCACGGGTCAATTGCACCAAAAATTCCTAAAAGTGACCCGGTAGATTAGGTCACGCTAAAAGCGCCGGATTGAAATTAACCGCTATTTGAACTCTATTTCGAAATTGAAAGTTCGGTGGTGTCACGAGCTATATTAGGGACGTCGACTCATCCTCCGAGAAATTTTGAGAGATTCCGAAATTTTTACGGAAACCCGATTCGGACGTCGCGGAGAACGAGTGGAAATTCGGATCGGCTGAATTGAAGGGATTTTTAACTTGCTAGCCGAGCTATATGGTGTTGGGGACTTATAGAAAATTATTTGAGATTTTCTTGTGAAATCGGACCTCGATTTGGATAATCAGAGAGGAAATCGAAGCCAAATTAATGAAATTCAGAATTTTGGAAGGAACCCTAATTTTGGCTTGATTTGATTTTAATTGCGCTTTATCTTGTTGGAAAAGAATTAGGAGGGGACAAGGTGATAAGCGTGGAACTTTTAGATATTTCGTGTGAGCTTTAGAGGGGACCAAGCATTTATGTTTCTTTGGCTAAGCTTGAGGACTTTTTGCCTCTCTCTCCCTCATCCGATTCTTTCTTTTTCCTTTAGTCTCATGCGCACGCCAACTCCTTCGCCTCACTCTCTTCACGGCTTCGACTCCCCCATGTTCACTTCTTCTTTCAAAAACACCCACCACCGAAGCAATTCTCCACTTCTTTTCTCTCCATTACAGCTGCCATCCAACGCCTGCTTCATTTGGGTCAACACCCCACTCCGCCGAAGCCTTTCTTTGACCGCAACACCTTGGCTTCCTCGTGGCTTTGCTTCAGCAAGCCAGCTAGCGAAACAAATTCCATTAATTTGTCCCAGCTTTGCCACGTTCGTTTCCCGTGAAGTTGCCAAGTCGAGCCCAACAAAGAACCCCTTCTTCTTTTTTTTGTTGACCACCGATTCTCCTTGCAAAGCCATCAACCCGAAGCAGCTTCCACGATTGTTCCTCTCCGCCTCGTGTCTTCGTCTCCACCAAGCGAAGCAGCACCGTCCTTGAAGCCCGGTTTGTGTGAGTCCAGCAAAGCCGAAGAAAGCCCAGCAGTGTTGACTCCCTTGCTGCCAGGCGTCGACCACCGAGATCCTCTTCTTCGCGTCTCCTTCGTGCGCGACTCCACGCTTGAACAGCCCATCTTCGTGGCCCGTCTTCTTCAAGCCCACGCAAGCCAGCGAGCCCGTGAAGCCCAACAAAGTCCATCAAGCTCAGCCCATTTGAAGCCAGCAGAAATTCAGGCCCAACAGAAGTCATTTAGTTCAGCCCATTTCCAGCAAGTTGGTTCGGCCCAACCTCCAAGCAAGTCCGGCCCATAAGAAATTCAGCCCGCGAATCAAGTGAAGCCTAGCCTGAGTTGAAAAAATCGCGGCCCGAGAGCCAAGCCGACACCGCCGAAAATTAAGATTTCCGCCGCCGCATCGTCGTCGCGGTGGGCCACCGGTTTTCGCGATACACCGGTGAGTTTATTATCTAAACTCTTCTTAGTAGGCTTTGATCTTTAAGTGGTGTTTAGATTTATTTAATTAGGAATTAGGTGGTTAGTTAGATTAAATTAATGATTTAATTATTTAATTGAGCATGCTAGGTGGTTAGTATGGTTGAGCTAAGGCCTATTTAAATTGTATTATTTATTTAGAAGGGTTCGGGAATTTTCCGGGTCCGTATTGGTATTTAATTTAATAATTTTGGCCTAGGTTAGTATTTTTAGAAATTAAATTGAATTAATTAATTATTTTTCGAAATTAATTATTTTTCCGGAAATTAGGCGGGACGCCCAAGGTGACCGGAATTTCGTGCCGATTGCAATGGTGTGGTTAATTTATGCAATTGCGTGTTAAATTATGCAAATTGAGTGATGATTGGATTTTTTGGTATTTAATTCCAAAAATTGTGAATTTTCAATATTTATTCAGAAAATTAGGGTGTCGGATTTTAACACCGAAAATGGTTTTATATAATATATAAAATAGTGGGATTTTAAAAAGGAAGAATGTCAATTTTTCTCGGGTCGATTGACCGTGTACCCACACATGACTATTTTCATGCGTATTTTAATACGAAGAAAAGGCCGGGTTCACCATTTTAATTGAAGCATTTGAAATAAATGCACGGTGCCCTGGGCCATATTTGAGTGATCGTGTGATGACAATGAGAAATCGTCCCGGGCTGTTGAGCTGGACGTTATCCCTATTTGAGATACCTCTTGTTAAAGGGAAGCCGATCGCAGTAGATTCTGAACCCTATGCTCCTTCGGGAAAGCCGTCGACGTAGTGACGTCTGCGTGCTCAATGGGGTGAGACGATGCTGCGGCAATGCGGGAAGACCGCCAAACAGAGAGGAGGCCGTGCTATATGCCGAGATCAAAACTAGGAACGCATGATGATTTGAGTATTGTGTTCCAATTAATTGAGCTTGAGTGATGCTCTGATTTGTGATATGATCTATGCCGAACGGGATGGGAACCGAGACGAGGTAAGTCTCCTGATTGTGTGATTGCGTGCTTAGAATGCTTCTTAGCGTCTTTCCTCCTAGCCACGGTTTAGAGCTTAGACTTGCCGAGACATTGTCTCACCTGGTTATGTATAACCACTTTCAGGGTCATCGAGTGGAGGACCTGGAGTAAAGAGGAGGTGATTTGAAGCATAGGTCGAATAGGACCGCTTCTTTTTGGAGAATAGTCTTTTGTGGTCTTTTGATCATAGACTCTTGTACTTGACTCAGTATATGTTTATAAAGGCAATGTTTGTTTGTGAAATTATTGTTCTGCTTTTCTATCCCGAGATAGTTACTGTCAGGGGATTTGTTTTCGCTTCCGCATGTGCAACAAAAATGAAAAGGGTCGGCGACTAGTCCGGGAAGTCGCAAAATTTTATCGATCGAGAGGGATGGGTACGCGCTCGGGATTCGGGGCGTGACATCTGGTGACAAAGATTAGAACCTCGCTAACTATGCTCACTTGCAAGTATAGGGCTGGCATCATTTCATCAGGTCTTGTTAAAATTTAAATGTGCGTGGAAGCATGGTTTTGGTATTAGTTATAGTTTTTGGTTAGTAACGTGTGCAAGTGTATGATATAGTTTGTAGAGGATGGACAAGGGATGAGATAGGATAATTGAAGGATATAGGACATGAGATATGGGAGAAAATAGTTTCATTAGTTGAACAAAATAGTTTGATGGAGGTACAGTAGAGATCTATGACCTCTCATGGTGGAGGGTTCACCTCACACACAAGGTGGAGGGTTTACCTCTCACTCGCTCAAATGAATGAACTACAAGCCTATTTATAGGCATAAGTCACTGCCTTAGAAGTTTCTAGACTTTTCTTGAATGTTAGACTTCTCTAGACTTCTCTTTCATGCTTGAAATTTTCCTCTTAATTCTAGAAACTTCATTTAGGAAATTCTAGAAGTTTAGCAACTCTAGGAAATTCTAGAAAATGGATCACCATTTCCAACACTGCCCCTTGATCCATTTTCAGGATACTTCGGACATTGTATCATAAAGTTGCCGACATACCTTGAAATCTCTCTTCTAATTTGTCCCATGCCTTTTGTGTTGTCTTCGTTCCACGATCCCTTGCATTTTCTTGTCGAACCACTTGCACTTGCCTTTGAACATGCATGACTTTTCTTCAACGATGTCCCATATGTCTCGGGGCATCAAATTGTTTTTAGTTGTAGTTGTTAGCTCGGGCTTAGGCTCTGGCTCTTGTAGGCTCTGGCTCTAGCTCCGGCTTTAGTTCTGGCTCTGGCTTCGGCTTCGGCTCTTTTGGCTCTTGCTCGAGCTTTGGCCTTGATTTTGGCTCTGGCTCCAGCTCTAGCTCTGTTGGCTCTCGCTCGGGCTCTGGCCTTTTTAGTTGAGGATGGTGAGGACAAACGCCCATCACCAACCAAACACCTGGCTCGATACCATGTTAGAATTTAAATGTGCGTGCGGAAGCATGATTTTGGTATTAGTTATAGTTTTTGTTAATGAGGTGTGCAAGTGTATGGTAGAGTTTGTAGAGGATGGACAAGGGACGAGATAGGATAATTGAAGGATATAGGACATGAGATATGGGGGAAAATAGTTTCATTAGTTGAACAAAATAGTTTGATGGAGGTACATAGAGATCTATGACCTCTCATGGTGGAGGGTTCACCTCACACACAAGGTGGAGGGTTTACCTCTCACTCGCTCAAATGAATGAACTACAAGCCTATTTATAGGCATAAGTCTTGCCTTAGAAGTTTCTAGACTTCTCTTGAATGCTAGACTTCTCTAGACTTCTCTTTCATGCTTGAAATTTTCCTCTTAATTCTAGAAACTTCATCTAGGAAATTCTAGAAGTTTAGCAACTCTAGGAAATTCTAGAAAATGGATCACCATTTCCAACAGGTCTATATCTGATTGATTTTACACCAAACTTGTCCCGCACCATAGAATAGGGCAGCGATATTTTATTACTTCTCGTTCCAATAATTCAGCGAAAGATATACACGAGAAAAGAAGTAGAAAACCACACAAGAAACAGATTCTTACTGAGAAGTTCGCATCTTACAGTTATGAGTGCCAGGTATCCAAGAACATTTCCAGTAGCAAAATTTTCTTTCTACTTCCGCTATCTTGCTAGGGAGATGGCTTCACTCAATCTTTGAAGATTATCACGATGGTTCCTGAGATTGGTACAAAAAACTAGTCAAACTGGTCTTTCTTAATTTGCTATGTTGAAAACCGTGAGTGCAAGAGTACGAAAACCTATCATCTTATCACTGTTTAATATGGCAATGATCAAGACCATAAAGGGCGCAAAGTCAGACTTGCAGATTAAAGCGATGAACATAAAGCCAAACTGCAAAAGACTGGATGCAAGAACTTTCATGAAGGAATATTTTTCATTATCTTAAGTCTACATTAAAGGTAAGACTAATCGTAATGAATACGGCATAAATCTGCAAAATTTTAGTCAACTTATAGTAAGCTAGGAATACAATTAGCAATATGCAGAGCCTTGGTGCATAATCCATTGGAAACACAATCCAAATCACTAACAGTTTAATCCTTCTTTCTTTCAAATATACCCCAGCTGGTCAGCACAGTGCTTACAATGACACTAAAGCCCGTTTCAGTGAGGACAGTGTAGGCACTACTAGCAGCATTGGTGGCATCAGCAACTGCAATCCAATGTCTGCCTTCTTCAGAGCAGAGGCTTCATTCACGCCATCTCCAGTCATACCACGTTAGTGCTTCTTCTGCTGCAGCTTCTTTGCAATTTCGTAGTTGTGTTATGATGTGCCACTCACAATGTCAGTGAATAAAAATCATGTGGATCTCCTAAAGTAGGATTTCACAATTCCGTAAGGTGAGCCAGGATACTTGCAGTTCTTAATTGATCTGAGTAACTTTACAATTGTGTCTCTGCATGGGTTCTTTCTCGATACAGACACAACTTTGCCACATGAAGAAGACGATTCTGGAACAGTAAATTGTGTGGAATACGCTGGTCGGTCAAGGAATTCTCGCTTCAGGGGAAATCTACACTGAGGAATGTCTTCTCAACAGGATGTTCCATCTACACAGTTATTTTCATTTTTAAGCTCGCGGCTCTACCACCTTCAAATATGATTCTCCGTTAATAATTTTATATTTGGTCTTCGGTCTTTTTTTCGTTGATCAAGAGGACCAAAGTATTATTAAGTATACATGAGATAATAACTTGCTAACCAATGGAACAAGTCTAAGTTGCCTAGCATAAAATGCCATGCTTGAATAATCACCGCAAAAAAGGACATCATTATCTGAAACAAGTAAAACTGAATCAATATTCTCTACTGGTCCAATTTGATACAGGAAAACCCCACTAAGGAATTAAAAGTTGTCAGGGAATAATGCGAAGAGAAATTTGAGTTATAATTCTTTCAATATCCTTCCTCAAAACAATTGTCTAAATCTGCTGAAATTACAAAGACAAGCTGAAGACTAGGATCAAGAGTTTCCATGAGCCCTGCAGATGATGAAAGGGAAAAGCTTGAAAGTTGTTCGGTTAAAACTGTTGGATATATTGTTAATATAATCTAAAAATAATATGTTCACATACAAGCCAAATTAGGTAAAAACGGTTATTTGGGTGTATAGGAAACCGTTCCTTACATATATAAACTCTAGGTTTCCTCTGGAGGTAACACTGTTGAGCGTTCCAAATCTTGGTGTAATACTCAAGCAACCGCTTCTTCTCTCTCAAACCCATAACCTCCAACAATCTTGAAGTATTATTATCTTGTGTTGGATTTGAGCGAGAAAGGTATCTTCTTGAAGATTTCGTCAAGACGAACTCACGGGTGTATTTTACTTTCGATTTCGACGGTGGTATTGGCCGAGATTTGAGTTTGAAGATTCGGGTGACCGAAATCTTTGATTCAAAAACCCAAAAATTATAGCCAATTTTAGAGAGTGAAACCACTTGGGCTTTGTTCTACTCGTCGATACGAACGTTTTGAGTGGTCACTCGCGTCGATCGGAGGTCGGACGGAGAAGTTACGTCAACCTGAAGTTTCCATCTGAATTTCTAGCGAATTTCGGAATTTCTAGCGAATTTCGGAATTTCTAGCGAATTTCAGGGGCGGAAATTTCCAGCGAGTTTCAGCGACAAAGGCAGTCCATCTTAAGGTTTTTATGTGCTCCAGATTTGTTTTTAGGGTTTGTTTTGGCAAATTCCATTTTTACAGAGCAGTTTGATCAAGGTTAGGGGAGTTATTCAACTTTGTGGCTCCGAGGACTCCAAGGTGCACTCTTTCTAACACTTTGCTCGATTAAAATGGCAAAGCGTAGTTCCTATGATATTATGAAGCTTCAATCGTTTGATGTTACTGAATTTCATGGCTGGAAATTACATGTTCAATTTGGCATGAAAGAACGTGACATATTTTATCTTGTATTGAGCGATTTTGCATCTACCATTGAAGATGTTGATGAATATCGATGGAACAAAGATGAGGATTTTTGTAGAGATTATTTGTTGAACTCTCTAAATCCTAATCTGTCTATGACTTATAGTGAGTATAAGACAGCGAAAGAGATATGGGATCACTTGAACGCTCAGTTCCAAAAACAAGAGGGGCTATCTAAAACTCTCTTAGCGGAGAAATTCTTTGATTTTAAATTCACTATGAATTCAAGTATCACCTCTCAGTTAGTTGAATTTGAGAACATGAGGAACAAGTTGAAAGATGATAACTCTGATATGTCCGATAATCTCTTTGTCGGTCTTGTGTTAAGCAAAGCGCCAAGCGAATGGAGTTCTTTCAAGACCGAAATGCACGGGCGAAGGTACAGATGGGACTTGATGAATTAAAGAGGTATATTCACATTGAGGATCAAAATATTACTAGGAAGAGTTTGGAACAAGTAGGACAACAAAAGTCAGTTGCCAACTTTGTTTCACACTCTAATAAACCTCAGAAAAAGTTCAAGTCACCAAAAGGTGAATCCTCTTTACAGTTAGAGGCCAAAAAGACTATCTTCCAAAAGAAGAAGAAGGGCAAGTGCCATAATTGTGGAAAGTGGGGTCATTGGGCAACAGAGTGTAAGTTACCAAAGAAGCCAAAGAATGACACACCACAGAATGAGGCTAATATGCTTATTAGAGGATCGAGCCTCAAGCCTTCATTGGAATGATGAACAATGGAAAGGCTAAAGTCTCTTCGAGTGGTGGTTGGACGGTGGCGCTACTTGTCATGCTACAAATGACAAGAACTTACTCACGAGGTCACGAAGTGAAAGACACTGTGGAAAATTGCAATGGTGGTGAGGCAAAGGTGACTCATGCTTTGGAACCGCAAACTGGTGCTTTCTTCGGGTAAATTACTAACTCGAAACATGTTAGAGTAGTACCTTTACTTAAAAAGAATTTGATATCTATGAGTTTACTTGATAAAGCTGGTATGTCTTTTCAACTATGAATGGTAGAGTAACTTTATCTGTTAACTCATATTATTTCGGTTGTGCTTTCATGGTTAATGGTATGTATAGGTTGAGTTTAGATACTGATAGCATAAACCATATGAATTCTATTTTGATTGATCCAAAGTTGTTACACAATAGACTTGGACATGTGAATTACAGGAAAATGCAACATTTAGCTAAAACTCACAACATTCCATTAGATACTTCTATTCGATTTGACAAGTGTGAAGTGTGTGCACAGAGGCTAAAATCACTAGAAAACCCTTTAAGTTGGTTTCTAAAAGTTCACAACTTCTTGAGTTAATACATTATGATATTTGTGACTTTAGAAATTACATTACTAAAGGTGGTCGGAAGTATCTAATAACATTCATAGACGATTTTTCTAGATATTGCCATGTCTATTTGTTGAAATCGAAAGATGAGGCGTTTGAAAAGTTTAAGATTTTCAAGTCTAGAGTAGAAAATCAACTCAACTTGAAAATTAAGAGATTTAGGAGTGATAGAGGAGGAGAATATACTATGTCAAGGTTCAAGGAATTTTGTGCTTCGAAGGTATAATACTTGAAACCACTTTGCTCCTTATTCACCCCAATCAAATGGTGTTACCGAGCGTAAGAATAGAACGTTAACCGAAATGTTAAATTCTATGTTACTTACAGCTGGCATGCCTTCCTCCCTCGGGGAGAAGCAAGTTTAACCGCTAATCACATCTTGAATAGGTTGCCGCACTCTAAGTTGTCTATGACACCTTATGAGATATGGCATAAGCACCCTTGTAGTTATGATACTCTTAAGACTTGGGGCTGTATTGCTTATGTAAGCATACCAGATCCTAAGAAACCTAAGGTGGGATCTAGAACCATTACTTGTGTATATCTAGGTAGTGCAGAAGATAGTGCTGCAAATAGGTTTTTAGATCTATCTACTAACACAATGATAGAATCTAGAGATGCAGTGTTCTTCGAAAACAAGTTTCTCAAAGATCAAGGCTTGAATGTTTCTGGATCTACAGATATGATTTCAGAATCTCATGTAGAATCGAAGCGGAGGCCCTTCGACACTAATTCCACACGAGTTGGCTATTGAACCAATTCCAGTAAGAGTATCTACAAGAGAGAGAATTCCCAAAAGTTTTGGTGAGGATTTTGTTGCTTACCATCTTGAGGATGATCCATTCTCCTATCAGGAAGCAATGAGATCTAGGGAATCTCTACTATGGGTAGAAGCCATAGATGATGAAATGAGCTCTCTGCTACAGAACCACACTTGGCAGCTAGTAAACTTGCCAAAAGGGGCTAAAGTTATAGGCTGTAAATGGGTGTTGAAGAAGAAACTAAATAGTGATGGATCAATAGCCGATACAAAGCACGTTTAGTAGCTAAAGGCTATAAACAACGAGTGGAATAGACTATTTTGATGTTTATTCACCTGTGTGTCATCTATCAACTATAAGAATTCTTCTTGCCTTAGCATCTATTGAACACTTTGTAGTGCATCAAATGGATGTAAAAACAGCTTTCTTAAATGGGGAGTTAAATGAGGAAATTTACATGGAACAACCGGAATGATATGTTATGAAAAGTCTTGAGGACAAAGTTTGTAAATTGAATAAATCATTGTATGGTCTTAAACAAGCACCTAAGATGTGGCATCTTAAATTTGACAAAGTGGTAAAGAGTTATGGCTTTCAGTCTAGTTATTCAGATAAATGCCTTTACCATCGTTCTATGTCAAATAAGATAGTCATCATTTGCTTGTATGTTGATGACATGTTAATTCCTGGTTCCGATCATTCGTAGTGAGTGACGTGAAAGCTACTTTAGCTAAAGAATTTGACATGAAAGATCTTGGTATTGCTAATACCATTCTTGGTATGAAAGTAAGCTTTAAACGGCAAGTTATCTCCCTTAGCCAGACTCATTATATTGAGCAGCTACTTTCTACTTGGGGATACGATAAGTGTAAACCGAGTGAGACACCATATGATTATAATAACAAACTGAGTCCTAATGAAGGGACCAGCGTTGATCAGTTAAAATACTCGAAACTGCTTGGCAGTCTCATGTATGCTGTGAGTTGCACTAGACCTGACATAGCCTTTACGGTTGGTATCTTGAGTCGTTTTACTAGTAATCCTAGTAAAGAGCATTGGGATGCCCTTGATAGGCTGATGAGATACCTTAAACGTACTAAAGATTATGCTCTCTATTATTCTGGTTATCCTCCAACTGTGGATGGATATTCTGATGCCTCATGGTGTTCAGATATTGGAAGTAGTAAGTCCGCTAGTGGATATGTATTCACTTTGGGTGGAGCTGCTATTACATGGAAATCCAAACGACAGACTTGTATTGCATTGTCGTCTATGGAATCAGAACTTTTTGCTTTAGCCTTGGCCGAGCGGATAAATAATTTGATTATGAATATTCCTTTGACTCGACTAAAGATTAATTCTTTAAGCCTATTATGTGATAATCAAGCAGCTGTCCAAGTCGTTAAGAATACTCTCTTTAATTCAAAGAGAAGACATGTGAGACTAAGACATGCGTTGTTGAATTATCTGAGAGAACAGGGGGTTATCACCTTAATCGATGTGAGATCGAAGGATAACATAGCTGATACTCTCACCAAAGGTATGCCTAAAGATCGATTATTCAAAACAAAGTGGGGGAATTGGGGTTAAAGACTATATAGGCAAGTCTTAACTACCATTTACTTACCTTCTAAGTGTGTGTTTTGAATTATCGAATCTTCCTTTATTGGCTACAATGATAAGCACAGTATATATGTTTCATCGATGTTCACGATTCTGACTAATTTGAAAAGGGTGAGTTGTCTCATTCCAAACTTGATGAAGATGATTTTAACCTAATTCAAATGTTCTATCGGGGAAACTTGTGTCATTCCAAACTTGATGATACAATTCAACTAAGTTGGACTATCCTTTTTGGTTAAATGATCTCATTCCAAACTTGATGCTAGATTATTTGACTTTAAGGAATCAGTAACTGTGACATTCCAAATTGAAACATAGAAACGATTGTTTACTTAAGAAGCCTGTTGGTCTTGTTCTTAATTGAAACTTGATATTACATGACTAAGTTATTATAGGTGACTTGACTATTGGTCATGTTCTTTGAAACTAGACAATAGTTATTCTCCTACAAATAAACTTAAGTTGATGGCTCTTTGTAAATCACATTGTTTAAGTCTTGTTCATAATATATGAAACTGGATTGATGCTTATGACATGATATTATGATGCTTTATGACATCAATATATGTTCTTCTCGCCCGATGGAATGTTGCTAAGTTTTATTCAAATGATTGAATTCATGATAATATGAAATTCATATTTGACATTCTACGAGGGAATGGTAGAGATGGAGGAGAGCTTAATGAGTGGGATCCTGACCAAGATGACCTACTTGATGAATGAATATATGTCATAAAGCATGTGGGGACTTGACAGTTTACTTGGATTTTGCTATTTCTATTTTGTGAACATTATTATGCATATATTGATTGAGAACTGAGTCTAAGATTTATTTTGGGGATTTGAATGAGTTTAGATTGAATCTAAAACTTCTAGTACTTGTTTTGATTTGTTGCTCTCAGAACAGATTCATGCTAATAATGATTCATTTATTTAGATTGCAAATGATGATTGAGTTTAATACTTTACTACTGAAAACTCTTTGATAGATCCGAGTTAATTATCTTGGACTGAATGTGGATGATTCATGTTTGTTTGAACATTACACCGACTACCTTATTGGATTGTCTTTGTATGGTGAACATAGGAGGAGATTGTTGGATATATTGTTAATATAATCTAAAAATAATATGTTCACATACAAGCCCAATTAAGTAAAAGTACGGTTATTTGGGTCCATATGGGCCGGAACCCAATAGCTTACATATATAAACTCTAGGGTTTCCCTACTGGAGGTAACACTGCTTGTTGAGCGTTCCAAACTTGACGTCTCTTGGTGTAATACTTCAAGCAACCGCTTCTTCTCTCTCAAACCCATAACCTCCAACAAAAACTTGGGTGGAATGCGACCAATATGCAATATGTGAAAGGAAAGGAATAAGGCGATACATGACCAACTTAAACCCCAGATGAAAAGGGTTGCTGCTGCTGTAATTCTTAGTGAAAACTATGTTTGAGTCATTAATTCTGAAGGGAAAAAAGTAGTTCCTAATGAGGTTAAAAGCATCTGCAACAAATGGAGGATTACTTGCTGTATGTTCTTGCTCGACCAAGATTGCTTTGAAGCCGATAGTGAGTGAGTTAGGGCGCATTTGGTAATGATTTTGTTTCAAAGAACAATTTTTTATCAGAAATGATTTTTTCTGATTCGTTCTCAGAAATAATTTTTGAGCAAAAGAACCCGTTTAGTAACTCCACAAAATTTCTATTCCGGAATAAAATGCGTTTGGTAGAATTTTTAATTTTTTTTGTTTCTTTTAATTGTTTAACATTTTTTATATATATATATATATATATTTTTTTCTCTTTGTTTCTTTTTCCTTTTCTCTTCTCCTTCCTTGCCTGGCCATGGCAAGCCTTGACCTTGCCTAGCGACGCAAGGTCGGCCTCGCCCCTAGCCTAGCGAGGCCTAGCCTTGTGCCAGTTGGGGAGCCCGAGCCTCGCCATGGCTATGCGAGGCTTGAACTGATGACGCTCCGGCAAGGTCGCCAACCCTCATATGGTCAGTCGTCGGACATGGTCGAGGCTAGTGACTAGCAAAAAGGAAGAAGAAAAGGAAAGAGAAGAAGAGAGAAGAGAAGAAAAAAAAAATTATAGGAATTGTTCCCGAGAGCAAGAAACTACTTTTTTATGCTTATTGATTTTATTCCAAATCTATTATCGGGAACAAAAAAAAAAGTTTTTGTTCCCGGGACTAAAAGATTTACTAAACGGGTTCTTGTTCTTTTTTTATTTTCTGGAGCAAAAAAACAAAATCAGTTATTCCCAAGAGGGGAAGCAAATAGGCCCTCACTGGTTTATAATTGCATAATTGTTTCTATTCTAACATTTGTTGTGACATGGGCAATTGAGTCTAAGGATAAGTGTCAAAATAGATCAAAAACTTAATTTTCAACTCTTATTCACTCGTATCTTGCACGTCTCGGACAACATGGACCATTCACATCACAGAATGTGCCCCAAGAGATATCTAACTCTTCTAAGAACCATAATCAAATTGCGATTAGATAATGACAACCTGCAGCATTCAACAGCTTCATATGAATACTACGGCCTCAAATTTCAACTAGTTGATCACCAAACAGCTTCAAACGAGTTGATTGCGGAAGGTCCAGCCTTCTCTAGGGACTTGCACCAAGAGATATCCATTAACTCCAATGTTCCAAGTCCTTGAATTTTATATGGGCTTTTGCTTTCTCGGACCATCACTTGCTTCAGACATTTTGATTGAGAAAAGTCTAACCTTCCAGGGGACTTGCACTAAGAGACATCCAAAATTTCCAAGAACTCCAATATATGCCCTGAATTTCAACTAAATTTTCAGGTTCTTAACAACTTCAATCTAACAATTCTTCAATTTCAACCACATTTTCGCAATCTGCAGTAGTCAATCTCCTCAGACCATTGATTTGTGGGATCTCTAGCATTTTGATGGATGTGCAAGAAAATTTTCAACTCTTCCAAAAACTCAGACTTATAATGGCCTCAAATTTCGACTAGATTCGCAAGAAGCCTTCAACTGCATTGGATGATTTAATTGCGAAAGGCCTAGCCTTTTAATCGATTTGCCCTAGGAGATATCTAACTCTTTCAAGAACTTTGACTTATGAAGACTGCGAATCCCAACTCTATTTTTGCAATGGCTGGCATTTAATTTATTGAAATGATTCAATTGGAGAAAGACCCATCAATTCAATGGAATTGAACGCATCGATGCTCAACTCTTCCAAGTACTTAGATCTATCAAGGCCTCAAACTTTAAAGAGATTATCATGTTTTTATTTTTAAATTTCAATGGAGCATTCATTCCATCTAAATAATCAAGGTCATTGTGACCAAACGAATTTGTAGCCGTCCTCCGTCCAATGCTGTCGTTTTGTATATTTCATATGTTCATATGGGGAATCTAGAGATGCCTAAAAAATTTTACTAAAAAATTGATAGTTAATTGACTAAAAACAAACGCTGAGTCGTCGCCTTCTTGTGGTCCTTAACATATGCACCCCGGTGGCCTTGACAACTTTCCCACCATTACTTCTTTATTGAGAAGTATAAAGAAGTAATGAAAGCGAACTCATATAATTGATGTAAAATAATAGACTATTTAATTGACGTATAAAGAAGTAATGAAAGCGAACTCATATAATTGATGTAAAATAATAGACTATTTAATTGACGTTGACTTAGAAAAGTGCTGAGCCGTTGCCCTCTAGCTCTAGGCATTATCCGGTGAATGTTCCTTCCTTTCACAGCTCCAAGAGGGCCTTTCCTTTTCACTTCTAGGAGAAGTCTTCCTCTACGCGGGCTTATTAGTTGTTGCCTTTTAGGCGTTATCCGATGGCGGTTCTTTTTTGGTGCCGAATGGAGTTGACCCACATGAGCTGCTTTTATTGTCATTTATGCACATGCAAGTTGTCTACAACGTGCTATGCGTTTTTGGTGCCGAATGGAGTTGACCCACATGAGCTGCTTTTATTGTCATTTATGCACATGCAAGTTGGCTACAACGTGCTATGCGTTTTTGGTGCCGAATGGAGTTGACCCACATGAGCTGCTTTTATTGTCATTTATGCAAGTTGGCTACAACGTGCTATGCGTAAGAGGATCGTTTGACTTTATATTGTTGCTCTCTTTGGCCACAACATTAATAATGTATCTAAAAGCAAGGGAAAAAGAAAGAAAGGAAATGATGTAATAGCTATTTTCCCATTATGCTTAAATTATCATTATACTAGTCTCTAGACTAAGCATATTTATGAAATCTCATGAGACATTTAGAATCACACTCAAAGTGCACCTGAAATCGGTGACAAACATAGGTGATTTTGCTTCCGGCATTTCATCGAGCATGTGATGTATGAGTCAATCATACCATTCACATGCAAGTTTCATGTTAAAATTTCAACACACTTACAATTCAAGGTTGGAAAGACTACATAACGCTAATAAGGACATGAACTAACACGAATGACCAGCAAAGCAAGAGTAATATGTAAGTGTACAAACAGATTGCTGACAAGCAGTAAACCATGTGGGGCTGAGACATATAAACATATAGCCAAGTTTGTCACAAACCAAAAATGAACAAAGCAACCACGATTAGAAGAATATGGCTGAAAGATCTAACAAAAATGAAAGAGATGAGGTCCTCAGAAACATAGAGCTCGAACGAGACGTGGAATAGAGAGCTCTTGTTTTCCTACCTTGATAACATGAAACCTATGACATATAAACCCAAGACTACAACCAAGCTAAGGTAGAAGTGGCGATGGGAAGAAGGGCATTTGTAGAGAAAGATGAACTAAACTAACTTTGTTGCTAGGGTTTTTTTGTGTTATAACGAAGAGAGAAGAGAGAACGTGAGGTACTTGAAGAAACAACAATTGTGGGCATGAGAAATGAGAATTTATTATTATTTGTGAGGTAATTTATTGTTTTTCCCTTCACTATTACAAAGTTATTATTATTTTGAAAAAAATTAAATTATTTCCACATGGCTTGCCACGTGAGCAACCACATCATCAAAGTTAACGGCAAAATCTAATGGAAGCTTACAGAGGGTAGATCTGTCATAAGTGTACTAGTTTTGGAATTTTGATGGTAAAAAAAAAAAAAAAAAAGGGATAAATTTGTCACAAGTATATCAGTTTGGAGTTTTTCAAGATTTTTTTTTTTGTCGTCCTATGCTAATCCTACTCTAACACTCACTTTCAGACTTTTGCCCTGCCTCCTTGCAGGGCGTAGGAGTCGAAACCCACTTCTGACATGAAATCTTCCCCACCCCAATCCCCCCCGAGAAGGTGGGGATTTGAACCCCCAACCTCCCCTTCCAAGATGGAAGGGTGGCCACCGGGGCGAACTCCCGTGGTTGAGTTTTTCGAGATATTAACCATTTAGAAATAGACATTGATTGTAATTAATTATATTAATATGGTGAATTTTATCCCACAAAATTTTTTATTATATTAATATGATTAATTATGATGAAATATCATATTATTTTTCTTAATTTACCCACAGGGATTAAGAAAATTTATATAATATGGTAGTTTCTTCATAATGTAATTATGAATCAATTTAAATTAAAAACTTAACCCACATGCAGTTTTTATGTTATGTGATTCATATTTGTGACATGTTTATATCGGTAAAACATGATTTATGTATATTTTTGCCTCAAATTTTATGACATAAGCATGATTGTTTGATATGCAGTCTTGCAACCTGTAAATTTCTATGAATTTAATTGTGATGTTCCCATACTAAATGGTGAAAATTATAAAGTTTGGAATGAGTTAGTTCTTCTTCAATTGGGATGGATGGACATTGATTATACTATAAGAAAAGATGAACCATCTGCTCCTACTAATTCGAGCACTGCAGCTGAGATAACCCTTTATAATCAATGGGAGCGGTCCAACCACGTTAGTGCGATATTTATAAGGGTTAAAATATCTCTAGTATCTGCGGTTTGGTTGCTTAGCATAGCAATGCTAAGGCTTTATTGGAGGCTATTGATGCGTGGTTTGAGACTTCAAAAAAAGTGCATGCCATGACCCCGATTATGAAGTTTTCATTATTGAAGCTCACTACATCATGCAAATGAGGGACATTGCGGCTCAACTTAAGAATCTTGAGGTTAAGATATCTGAATCATTTCTTCTGTATTATATTCTAAATACTTTCCCGCACCAATATGCACCTTTCAAGATCTCTTACAATACACAAAAGAATAAATGGTCAACTAATGAACTCTTGACCATGTATGTTCAAGAGGAAGAAAGACTAATTATGGAATTGAGAGAAAGTGCTCATTTGGCAACATAAGGAAAGAATAAGGACAATGGCAAGCATAAAAGCAAAATGTAAGATACTTCCCCAAGCTGACATTAAG
Source organism: Eucalyptus marginata (assembly GCA_014182565.1). Classification (NCBI taxonomy): domain Eukaryota; kingdom Viridiplantae; phylum Streptophyta; class Magnoliopsida; order Myrtales; family Myrtaceae; genus Eucalyptus; species Eucalyptus marginata. Next base: position 21,542,854 of record CM024587.1, read on the forward strand.
AAAGAATCAAAATGTTTCTTCTGTAAAAAGAAAGGGCATGTAAGGAAGGATTGCGTCAGATTTAAAGCATGACTCGAGAAGAAATGTAATCCAATCTCATGTGTTTATTATGAATCTAATATGACTAATGTGAGTCACAACACTTGGTGGATTGATTCTAGATCCACAATCCACATTTCAACTTTCTTGCAGGGTTTTCAAAACCACAAGACGTCAGTGGGAAGTAAACAAAGCATTTATTCAGGAAACAAGATGCATTCGCATGTTGAAGCTATTTGGACATGTAGACTAGTTCTCAATAGTGGCTTTGTTTTAAATTTGGAAAGAACCTTTTATGTTCCTAGTTTCTCTAGAAACTTAATTTCAATTTTAAGACTTGTACCTTTGGGTTACTTTTTTAACTTTTCAAATTCAAACTTATGTTTATCATTTAAATATGAAATTATTAGGAGTGCTACTTTGTCCAATGTTCTTTTTTCGAATTAATTTACAAGACAATGCCTATTATAATGCGATACGTGTTCATGATAACGCCGGTATAAAACGATGTGTTATGAAAGAAAATTCATCTATGTTGTGGCACTGGAGATTGTGACATATTTCCATAAATAGAATTAAGCAATTGGTATATGATGAAATAGTCGGTACTTTAGATTTTACTGATTGTAATACTTGTGTGGACTGCATAAAGAAAAAGCAGACCAACAAGACGAAGAAATGTGCCAAAAAGAGCAGGAGAAATAATAATTCTAGAAGTACACTCGATCATTATGAGAATAAGAAATATTTGTAATATTGAAAAAAATAATTATGTCTCATGAACTAAATAGGATGGAAATTGTAGTTCGATTTAAGTGGAAAAATAAAAGAAAATTTTTTGAAAAAAAAGTGAAGATAAATATCACTCATGGAGAGTGCCACATGTCAGCCATCCATTAAAAGGGTTTTAGTGCCCACTTTACATTATCAAATAAGATAGATTTAGTATATCTAATTTTGATCGATAATATCACATTTGATTTTATAAGCTTAACTATAAGCTCTAGTAAATTATGCTTTGTTTTTTTTATCAAGCACAATAATTTGCTTTTTATTAACTTATGACACTTAGTAAAGAAAATAACAATAAATTTAATTGCGGGACGCTCATGTTCTTATTTATTTTCTTCAACTTTTGGCCTTCCTATTTGCTAAATTAGACAACTTATTGGTTTTGATGGGTCTAAAGGCAAGTCAAATGGTGGGTAGTTTTGTCTTTTGCGTGAAAAATTGGACTTTTTTACGAGACATTTGCACCACGAGTGAAAGCTGGAAGCTTTCTTTTTTAGGGAAAAGGCCTATGCCATAAAAATCATCTATTACTTTTCAAGGGAAATTATATATTTATGATAAAAGAAGTATCTGATCACAATTTTTTTCAAAATTTCTATTTTAATACTAAAAATGTCGTTTTAATGGTATTATCTTTACTTTTTTTTTTTTTGGTAAAAGGTAAGAAATATATATAGCTAAGGCAAATTACAAAAGATCGGCACTACAAACCTACACTCAAACCTCAAAACGAGACAAAGTGTAGGGGAGCCAAAGTAAGAAGCCACAAAGGCAAACAAGAAAAGCCACAAGGGCAACAGCAACAAAAACAAACAAGCGGGAAAGAAAAAACAACAAGGCCGACCAACCCTCGGCACCAACCCTCAGCCCACCAAAGGAAGCGGGCTAAGAAACAGAGAGCCAAGAAAAGCTAGGAGCAACTTGCGCACAACAGCAACTAAGGAGCACCGGGCGGACGAGAGAACACCGCGGGGTCAAAACCCCAACCACGCCGAAGCCTCTTATTTCTTGGGTTAGGAGGAACATCTTTGAATGTTATAACTTTATCCCTCACAACCTTAATAAGGTGGTTTTTAAGAGCCGAGACCACTAAGGATTCGCCCGAAATATAATCGCATTCCTCTTTTTCCAAATAAGGTGACACATAGCTCCAAAAGAGAATCACGCAATGCAATGGAAGAAGTCGTTACCGGATAAGAACTTTAAAGCCCAAGCGAGGATGTCTCTCCAACATCTATTCCGCCACGGGAGGTTACACTGGCGGCCTTAAGTAGGCTAGAGAAGCCGAGGTGTGACACCCGAAGAATAAATGTTCAACGTAACTGGAACATCATTGCAGAAGGCACAAACATTATAGTCGATCCTCCCATAAGAAAGAAGCAGCATCTGAGTCGGCAGGCGATTTTTGGTTATAAGCCATAAATTAAATTGGAACCGCGGGACTATAGCATTGTCCCAAACAAAAGACGCCCAATCAACACGATCCTTCTTAACTCTAATGGAATTCCATGCTGAAGCTATAGAGAAGGAACCGAAGCATCGAGCACCAGTAAAACTGTCGCGAGCCGAAGAGAGGACCGGAAGAGAGATCCCCCATCTTTCCAAAAAGGATTTGAATAACCAACCCACCGGGGTAAACAAATCCGCAACAACAAAGCATCGTCGGGGAAGACATAAACCTTCACGGAATGAGCAAGGAACAAAGGCATCAAGCGGGCCACAAGATAACCAAAGTGATCATGCCAAAGAGACACCGATAGGCCATTTCCAATCTTCCACGAGAAAGGATAACCGAAAGTAATTTCTCGGTTGAAGGATTTTTTTTTCCATGCCCAAGAACATTGACGAGGCCGGGAAGAAATCCAAAAGTTTCTTTTCTTTAAGAAGTTAGAGTGTACCCACCGACACCACAACGATTCTTTATCGGTGAAAAGAATCCGATAAATTTAAGCATGGAGGCTTTGTTGCAATCTTTAAGTTTCCGAATGCCTAGACCGCCCTCAACCTTCGGGAGACAGACATCGTCCCACGAGACTTTGGCCCCACCCTAGCCAAGGGTCGTGCCCTTCCATAAAAATTGTCTCAAAATGCGCTCAATACTATCTATTACCGAAGACGGAAGGTTAAAGACACTAGTCCAAAATGCTTGAATTGAAAGGAGCACTGACCTTATGAGTTGAAGCCTCCCAAAGAAAGGACGAAAGCGATGTGCCCAAGATTGAACCCTCGCGTGTAATACGATCGGTCAAAGCAACACAAGCCGCTTTGCCCAATCTAGTAGTAATAATCGGAACGCCCAAATAGCGAACCGGCGGTTTCCCTTCGAAAACCGAAGGCCCCTTGCACCCTATTACGAAGAGACGAATCCCCTCCTGAGATGAAGATCTCACTTTTGTTTTTATTTGGGAAGAGGCCGCTCCACGAGGAGAAAATGTCCAAACCCCTTTTTAGCAACATCACCGACGCCCAATCGCCTTGACGTAAAAGGAATACATCGTCGGCGAAAAAGAGGTGAGTTAGCCGCACCGATTTGCATCTCCGTAAATATTTGAAGTCATTGCTAGCAGCACGACAGAGAGCAAGATTCCGAGAAAATTTCCATGATCGAGGTAAATAGGTAAGGTGACATAGGATCACCTTGCCTAAGTCCTCTTCCAAAGCGAGGGAAAAAACCATGTAATTCACCATTGATAGAGATGGAATATTTCGGCGTACGTACGCAAACCATAATTAGCATAATAATCCACTCAGGAAAACAGAAGGCACGGAGAGCAAGTTCCAAGAAATCCCAATCAACCGTGTCATAGGCCTTATGGAAATCAACTTTGACAGCACATTTGGGCAAATAAGGCTCTAAGTGAAATCCAAAGCAAACAACTCTTGAGTGATGAGGATATTATCTCTAATCCTCCTACCCTTTACAAAAGCATTTTGTGAAGGGCTTATCAAATCACTTAAGACAGCAGCAATGCGGTTAGCAAGGATCTTCGTAATGACTTTATAAATGGTATTGCAACATGCGATAGGCCTAAAATCAGTGACTGCACTTGCGTTAGGGACTTTAGGAACTAGGGCGAGGATAGTGGTATTTACCTCCTTTAAGAGCTGTCCCGAAGAGAAGAAATCCTGGATTGCTTCCACCACCAACGGCCCCACTAAATCCCAATTAGTCTTGTAGAACTCTACCGAGAACCCATCAGGACCTGGGACCTTGCCTTTGGCAAGAGAGAATAGAGTATTCTTAATCTCAGAGGGAGAAACCGGCTCACATAGGGAGCGCACCTGAGCATCCGAAAGCGGGTGACGAACAAACGTCTTCAGCTCCTGAAGCGAAGGTTTAGATAAGGCCTCATGATGAGAGAGCAAATTCGAGAAAAACCGGACAAAAACTTGCGGCACAAGAACAGGATCAGTGATAATAGCCCCGATCGATCCTTAACGGAAAGGATCCTATTAGTAAGCTGCCTCCTCTTCACCGAATGGTGGAAAAACTTAGTATTCCTGTCACCTTCTTTTAGCCATCTCACTCTCGACTTTTGTCTGAAGAAGGATTCTTCTTGATTCCTCAAAGCAACAAAAACATGACGCTGAGATTTTTCCAACTCAGCAAGTGAAAGGTTGGAAGGATCCGATTGTAGGCTAACCTGAGTGCTTCGAAGGGCCTCTCTTGCTTCGGCCGTCTTCACAGAGATATCCGAGAAGGCGTCTTGGTTAAGTAACTTGAGTCGATGTTTCACAATTTTCAACTTGGAAACAAGCAAGTACATTGGAACGCCTGTGATGGAGGAGTCCCAAGCCTGGCGGACAATTGAGTTAAAGTCCGGATAGTCAGCCCAAAAATCAAAATACTTAAACGGCTTCCTCCTATGGACCGGTTGAAGAACTCTGACGATCATAGGAGTATGGTCCGAGATACCAGGGTTCAAAAACGAAGCCTCAGAGAATGAGAAATCAAGGTTCCATTTGTTGTTAACCAGAACACGGTCGATCTTCCTCATCTTCCCGGCGTCCCTTTGCCGAGGTAGACCAAGTATAACGGAGGCCAACATATCTGAGATCCATCAGTTCTGTTTGTGCTAAGCATTGGGCAAACTCATCAAAAGAAGGGATCCAGTTGTTGGAACTTCCAACTCGATCGGATGGGTCTTTAATGGCATTGAAATCCCCAGCAACAAGCCAAGCTGAATCCTGCATCAAGTCATTGAAGTGGAGAAGGTCCTCCCACAAAGGTCTACGACGCACAAACGAATGCTCCCCATAAACGAGAGATGCGGCAGCTCACACCGGACATATTAAGCTTAAGGCTACCATGCAAAGCCGGTCATTGATAGAGATAGGCACAAAAGAAACAAGATCCGGGTTCCATCCTACCCGATTCTACCACGAGAAGAATACTCATAGTTTGCAATCCACTTCCAACCCCTAATTAAGGAAGCCGAGACAGAATCAAAAAACTCCTCACGAACCTTAGTCTCAAAAAGGCCAATCAGGCAGAGCTTATTAACAGCAGCAAATCTCCTGATCTCTGCACGCCTAAGAGGGTTGACCATGCCTCTAATATTCCAAAAGCCAAAAAACATATCAAAAAAGGATAAAGGGACATAATTACTTCTTCTTAGACCTGCGACCTGTAGCAGGCGCTTTTGAAACCACCGAGGGTGGTGGGTCAGGAAGAAGTAAGAGGAGCCGATCTTGTATACTTCGAGCACCCGGCGGGCCGGGCCTTTCGGCGAAGGGGAACCCACAGACAAAACATCTTCATCAATTAAATCCATTTGAATACTAGAGTTGCAAATTTCATCCGAGCTTTCAACCGAAGACCAAAGAGGCAGCTTCCTTCTCAGCATTCTTTTTCTTTTTCCTACCTTTCCCCTTCACCTGCTTCCATTCTGGATCGGCAGTAGGAGCTGAGGAAATAGCCACCATTTCACCACCATCCTCAGATGTAGAAACCCTAGCAACAGAGATCTTCGAAGGCTTAGGAGGAACTTGTGCGATTGCCTCCAGTTGCAGATGAGAAACAATCTCAGGATCGATCATGTCCATGCCTGGGGTAGTAAGTGGAACTTGTAAGTCCCCCATAACCTGTTTTTGACGATCCTGAGAGAAGGCAGGACCATCTGGACGAGTAGGGGAATTAAGATGCATAGACTTGTCTTGAGCAGGAATTCCTACATCAGCATTCAAGACTTGATTAGCTTCTGCAGATTTTCCTTCTGCAGGGGGATCAGCAGAGTTTCGAGGAGCAGCTGTTTTGCAGCTGTGACCAAAGATACCGCACGTAGAGCAAGCAAGCGGTTTCCATTCATATTCGACTTCCACTTCCACTGATTTACCATCAAGGAGCAGCTCAATAGATTCACAAGTTGGTTGCTGGGCTGTTATTTCTACACAAACCCTGGCGAACGTTAGCATTGTCATCTGCTCTGTCCGTTGATCCACATAGAGTGGTTTACCCACTGCACTGGCCACCTTTCCAATGGATTGAGCTGACCAAAATGAAAAAGGTAAGTTCCGAAGTCTCACCCAAACCGGAACTGAGCGATGGGTGTCTTTACTGAGTTCCAAACCTGGTTTCCATTGCTGCAGAACCAGTGGAATCCTTGCAACTGTTAAATGGCCTCCTTCGAGGACTTTCCTTCGGAACTCCCTATCTGGTATGCGCAATACAAACAGTCCCCGCCCATTAGACATGACTTCGAACAAATTTAGACCCCAGGCTTTTCTAAGAGCCTCTTCAATAACCTTAAACGGCAACCGCCTTCCAATGAAATACCCCACAAGACACTCAAAGAGCTTGGGATCAGCAGCTTCAAGATCAGATTCTGTCATCTGTATAACCGGTTTATTATTCACAAAGGTCGGAGGAGTATATTCAAGATCATATCCTTTATTCACTCCACTAGCAATAGCAGCCCAAGATCGAGTTCCCGGGTTTTTCGACTCACCCCTGCGTTGAGGGCGCTTGGATCTCGATCTACCTCTACTCTTCTCACGCGCCTTAACAGGAGCAGGAGGAGGTCGGGAGTCAAAGTTCTCGATCGCAACAGATGGGGACGAAGCATTCGGCCTCTGATTGTTCAAAAACGGAGCAACCAACGAGGGATGTCCATGAACAGGAGGGGAAGGGCTTCGATTACTCGGTCCCTCATCAGCAAAACGGGCCCGGAAGGATCCGGACTCCATCGATTCAGCAGACTCGAAACAGCAGAAGTACGAACAAAACCCTAACCCATCGCAACCAGATAAAACCCACAGAAGAGCACGTACCAAGCTACACTTTAGAGGGGTTTGAAGAGCAGTAGAAGGCGCCCAAGACCGCCGAAGAACAGCTCCAACAATCGGTCAAAACCCTCCTTGCTCTCTTGCTGCTGTGTGACCAGTGCTGAAATCCTCAAAGTCGAGGTGAACTCTTCACAACACCGCCTGCCGACTTACCGCCTGACCCGAGAGAGCAGCGCGCGCGCGGGGTTCCGAGCTTCTGGGGCTTCCTCCGTGCAAACCCCAGGTGGGTTCCGCGCCTCACCTCCTTCTCCGTGGATCTACCGCAAGAGCGCGAGGGGAAGATTCAGCTTCACTCGAATCATGTCATTTCAGCTCTTTTTTTACCGCGGGATGCTCCGAGAATTTCATAGCTTTGACTCGTTCCCCTCCTGCCACCACCACCACCACCACCACCAATAGTCGCCGAAACTCAAAGCACGAACGTCCCTTTTGGACGGTATGTCAGACTTTTTCCTTATCTTTACTTTTACTTTGGGAGAAGTGCCAAAAAAGTCCTAAACCTTTTGGTTTTGTGCCAATTTAGTCCTAAACCTTTTTTTGGTGCCGATTTGGTCCTAAACCTTTTTATGTTGTGCCAATTTAGTCCTTTCGACCAAAATTGGCCGGATTTTCTTGGCCCCGGACGCGCGGCCGGGCGACGTGGCTTGATCGGCGCCGCGTGGACAACTTTTAATAATATTTTAATATTTTTGAATTTTTTAAAATTTTTTAAAATTTTTTAATTTTTAATTTTTAATTTTTTTTAATTTTTTGTCATCTTCTACCTCCGGCCCGGTCGCCGGAGCTTGGCGACCGGCCGAGGCGACGGCCGGCCGCGAGGTCGAGGTCGACCTCGCCGGCCACTTCGCCGTGGCCGCGGCCGCGAGGGCGGCTCGCGCCGGGCGGCGAGGCTCGCCCATGGCTAGCGAGGCTCGGGCGGCGAGGCTCGCCCATGGCTGGCAAGGGCGAGCCCCGCCAGCTCGGCCTCGCCGCCCAGGCCTCGAGGGCGGCCTCGCGCCGGGCGGGCGAGGCTCGCCCTCGCCGGATCCGGCGAGGGTCGACCCCGCCCTCGCCCAGATCCGGCGAGGGCGAGCCTCGCCCGCCGGCGCGAGGCCGCCCGAGGCTCCGGGCGGCGAGGCCGAGCTGGCGGCTCGCCCTCGCCGCCCATGGGCGAGCCTCGCCCTCGCCAGATCCGGCGAGGGCGAGCCTCGCCGCCCGGTGCGGCCGCCCGCGGCCGCGCCACCGGCGAGGTGGCCGGCGAGGTCGACCTCGACCTCGCCGGCCAGCCGCTCCGGCCGGTCGCCAAGCTCCGTGTGACCTACTGGAGGTAGAAGATGACAAAAAAATTAAAAATTAAAAATTAAAAATAAAATTAAAAATTAAAAATTAAAATTAAAAATTAAAATTAAAAATTAAAAATTAAAAAAATTTTAAAAAATTTTAAAAAAATTCAAAAATATTAAAATATTATTAAAAGTTGTCCACGTCAGCGCCGATCAAGCCACGTCAGCCGGCCGGCGTCCAGTCAGCAAAATCCGGCCAATTTTGGTCGGAAATGACTAAATTGGCACAACATAAAAAGGTTTAGGACCAAATCGGCACCAAAAAAAGGTTTAGGACCAAATCGGCACAAAGCCAAAAGGTTAAGGACTTTTTTGGCACTTCTCCCCTTTTACTTTATAGTGTATTTTTCCGCCATTAATATAAAGAAGAGTACTAAGTACAATTTGTTCAATTAATCAATTAAGCCATGATATTCAATTGCTAGAGCTGCAAATTTTTCTTTCATCGTTTGACGTATGTGCAAATTTTCCATGCAATGAACTTTTTTTATGTTTTTTTTTTCCAAATCTGCGTTTCAGGAAAAGAAAAAGGAAAAAATTTCTCTTACCATCCGATTGATGAGAACGCATAAAATCATCTTCCCAATAAGAGTATTTTACTGTTAATCTATGTATTAAGGTAATATGACTTCTAACTTTTCTAACTAGTTATTCTAAGGGCTGACGTTGGCCTTTTTAATCAGGATATAGGCATTTTTATTGATTCCAGTAATCAATTTGAACAGTGATGAATCGAGTAATACAATTATCTATGGCAAAATTTTAATTTATTCCATGCGTGTTGCGCGGGGTGGACTTTTTGGCCATCGACCCACTGTTAAGACAATTAATTTTGTGAAAAATCCAGATGAACGTTTTCCAAATTTATGTTGCTTTTTGCCATAGTAGCTTTTGGAGGCTCTTGCAAATGCAGATTTTCTATGTCTCCCATTTGCTTTTAAGTTCATTCCCTTTGTGCGTTTTATTTCAGTGTAGAAAATGGAAGGGCGCATCTTTTTGAACCGTGGGGGGTCATGGCCTTGATTGAGAGCAGTAAGCACGTGGTGCAGAAAACAGGAGAGCAGATCTTCCAAATTCATGTTGATTGACTAAGAGCAGTAAGCACGTGGTGGGTCATTGCCTTCCCCTGGACCTTGACCTACGCCCAATGTTATCGTTTGGCCACATCCTCCAACAAGAATCTACCTCTATTTTCCGCAAGTACAAACTACAGGAGTGTTTTTAAAGCGTGCGAGGGAGAGGGGTTAGAGTATGATAATTAAATCTAAAGCAGGTCATATAATTAAGAGTTAATACCATGAAAAATTTTAAATTAATATATCTATAACAAATTTACCCCAAATTAATTTTTTGACTATTAAAAATCCCAAATTAATAGAAATGTGGTGAATTTATCCCAAACTGATTTTTTTACCACCAAAAATTCCAAATCGATACATTTATGACAAATTTACCGTCTATTAGTTTCCGTTAAATTGAATTAACACCACAAAAAACCAAAAACTGTCACATATGACAAACGGAGGGTAAAACCATAAACCGGTATATTCGTCAATTACCACGTATCATTCAACTCAGCAATTTGATGGTGAAATTTAATGGAAACTAATGGAGAGCAAATTTATCACAAGTGTATCGATTTGGAGTTTTTAGGAATTAAAAAATTAGTTTGAGGTAAATTTGTCATAAGTATATCAATTTGAGATTTTTCATGGTCTTAACCCTTGTTTCCATTCTAGTTTTTCTTGTGATAAGGGTTATTGAGTTTAAGGAGAGGTGTCAAAGATCTATTATTTAATCCATATTTAATAGATTGAATTGTGCATGGGTTAGTCAAAATTTGAAGAATTGGATGTTATGGGTTTAGAATAGCAAAGCCCAAGTAGATAAGGATTTTATGGGATAAGTATGTTGGAAGTCCTAAAATATATCATGAAAATATATTTAAGTCTTAAAAATTATCATAAAAGTGCCATTGAATCCTAAATTTTCAAAAGTGTAATTAATTCATAAAACTTGTTAAATTGGTCCAATAAAGTTCTCCATTGAATGCATTTTTTGAATGTTTTAGGACTCAATTGCACTTACGTAACAAATTTTAGGACTTGATTGCACTTTTTAAAAAATTTAGAACTTGAATAAACTTTTATGATAAGTTTTAGGACTTGACTGCACTTTTTGAAAGTTTTAGAACTCAATTGAATTTCCACGACAAGTATTAGGACTTTTAGTGTACTTAACCTGTGACATACAAGATTTTCAGTCCTGTTTTCTACTGAATAAATCGGGCATTTCATTGACGCGCCTATAGGGCTGTTCTCAGAGTTGATCACTCTCGAGATAACTAGACTATTTGGGAAAGTCATTAAGAATTTTAAGGCAAATAGACTTGAGAATTCGACTAGGAATCGGCTGTTCGACCGTGCTCATCTGCCGAGATCATTACGGCACAGATATAAATTGATTAGAGATCAGAAATAGGTCGGTTCGACTTAAATGTATGGTTAATCGTGGGTGACACCACTAAATTGGAAAATTCTCGTCAGCCGAAACTAGACTGATTTTCTTATTGTTTTGGTACATTATTTTCGTATTTGAATCCTCGAGATTTTCACGACAATCGAGAGTCGCCAATGTGTCGAGTGGGTTCATTGTGGCTCAAAGAAAATCGACCACGGGTCATTTTCACTAAAAATTTCTAAAAATTACCCGGTAGCCTAGGTCACGCTAAAAACGCGTCGAATGGAAATTAACCGTGAATTCAAGTCCGATTTCAGAAATTGAAAGTCCTGTGGTGTCACGATTTATTTTAAGAACGTCGACTCATCTTCTGAAGATTTTCAGAGATTCCGGGATTTTTACGGAAAACCGTTTCGGACATTGCGGAAAGTTAGCGGAAATTCGTATGGGCTAAATTAAAGGAAATTTTGACTTCCAAGCCGAGCCTTTGAGTGTCAAGGACTTAAAGAAAATTGTTCAGGATTTTTCTTCAGCAAAATTGGATGTTGATTTGGAGAATCGAATGAAGAAATGGGAGCCAAAAATTAAGGAAATTCAGAATTGAACTAAGGGCTGTATTTTTGGCTTTAATTTGGAATAAATTGTGAAATTATCTATCAAGAAAGTAACGGGGGACCATGGGATAAGTTTGAAAGCTAAATGGGAGACCAAGCATTGAAGTAATTAGATAATATCATTGACTTTAAGCTTCCCCATATTGCTTAGCACACGACCACCGCCATCTCCCGATTCTTCTTTGGCCGACTCCATCTCCGGGTTCTCCTTTGCTTTTCATCTCACCTTTATTTCAACCACCAAACCAGCTGCCTCTGTAATTTTTTACTTTCATTTGCCTTCATTTCCTTCGACGTTTCATCCTTCTACCGAGTCCTTGTTCATTCGGTCAAGCCCACAATTCCACCAAGTGTTGCCTCCTCTCGGTTCAGCCAACGAAGCCTTGCTAACCGAAGCCTTTCCCCTTTGAATTGACGCCACTAAAGCCCCAAAGTCGACTAAAATTTCCCCTGCAAGCTGCTAGCAAACCCAACTTCTTCGGTCAACAACCAGCTTCGGCATCCCACTCAGTTCCTTAAAGCCAGCATGCGCCAACTGCCTCGACGTCTCGCATCCCCGCAGCTCAGTCAAAGCTGCTTCCACTTCTACGTGTCTTCACCTCAGCGGATCAGCTCACGTGCAGCTTCATTCCACCGAAGATTCACGCCGGCTTGCTTCCATCCTCATGCAGTTCATCTCACCGAAGTAGCACGTCCGCAACCCAGCTCCAATTCAGTCCACGTCTCCAATGAAATCATCTCCACCGAGGCAAGTTTCGAAGCCCATTTTCAATCAGCAAGCTCAACCCAAGAAGCTCGGTTCAGCTCAGTTTCGAGCCCGCAAGTTTTAATCAGCCCATCAGCCCACGAAAGCAGCCCAGTTTAGCGAAGCCCGCTTGGTTCAATCCATTTTCAACAGGCCCAAGCCCAAGTCTAAGCCTAGAAATTTCTGTGGGCTTGCGAGGCTTGTAGGCTCGGCTCAAGTGTCCGTCGACGTTGCCGAAAATTTGGACTTCGGCTGCCGTCGTGTCATCGTCGTGGTGTTTCAGTCTTCACAGTAAACAAGTGAGTTGAACTCACTAATCCCTACTTAGTTTGCTAATTATGCTTATGGGTTGATTAGTGTTAATTAAGTAGGATTAGGTGGTTAGATTAGAGTAGATTAGTGATTATTAATTAATTGTGATGCATGTTAGGAATATGGCTAGTGCATTTAGTTAGTGGACAGCCTATATTTTTTATTGAATGCATCTCAAGATTTTTTCCGACTCCTTCAGGCTCCAATTAGGCCTTACGGGCCTAAATTGGATTTTTAGTATTTATTTAATTAATTTTTGAAATTATTTAATTAATTAATTATTTTCCGGAAATTAGACCGAGATGGTCGACGACCGAAATTTTATGCTGATTATCGTGGTGCAATCTGTTTAATTTATTGAGTATCGGGTTGTGAAAATTGAGTGAAATTGGTGATTATGGGGATTTATTCCAAAATTTGGAATTGTCTATTTTTGAAGGGAAAATAACCATGTGAGGTTATGAGTTGGATGTGAAATTGCCGAGTGGGGCCGTAAGGCCACTAAGTCTAGAAATTTGCCAAGTGGGGCCGTGATTCCACTTAAATCTAGAAGTCCCAAGTGGGGCCGTGATGCCAATAAATATTGAAAATTGCCAAGTGGGGCCGTGATGCCACTAAACCTAGAAAATTGCCAGGTGGAGCCATGATAACCACCAAATATAGAAAAGTTGCCAATGGGGCCGTGATGACCACTTAATCTAGGTTGTGCCTGTAGGGCCGTGATTTAGAGTCGAGAATGAATAGTCGGGATGACCGTATGATGGCCTCGATGACATGTAATCGACTAAGTCGATTGATCGCTGAGTCAATCCTATTGGTTGAATTGAGGGGTTGATGTGATTGTCAGTATTTATTATTGAACTGACTTGCAGGAAGGAATTAAGGCCAAGGTAAGTCCTCCGACTCGTGTTGTGCTTAGGCAGCCTAAGGTGTATTGGCTTCATAATCGGGTCTTAGGGGGTAGAACTTGATGAAACGTAGTCTCATCTCGGTTGTGGGACAATATTTCAGGACCCTGATGAGGAACTTGAGGAGAAAGAACCCGAAGAGGAGTACCTGGAGGAGAACCCCGAGGATGATCCACAGTAGGATCTTGATGAGGATTGAGACTCCACTCCTATCTAATGACTTTTGCTGTGGAACCTGTTTTAGTAGAAACCGACATTTTAGTATGGCTTGTATATGTATATATATGACCGAGTTGTTATATATGTACATAAGGGTGTTGGTTTTCAGGTTTAAGTTTTTAGTCTTACTTGTCTATCCCATTGTTTTATTGTCTAAGGATTCTTATTATATGCTTCCACATGCGCATATTAAATGAAAGGGTCGGCGATATGTCCTGGGACGTTGCTACTAATCGACCAGGTGAGGGATGGGCACGCATTCGAGGATTGGGGCGTGACATCCCGTTTAAGTGGTATCATAGCGAAGTTCAAGATTGGAGTGATAAGGAGCGATGGTTCATGGGATAGTAGTAGAAAGACCTTTAAATTCATGCTGGTGCATGTCGGTGTTAGCTGAGTGCTAGAATTGCTTGTTGTTTTAGATTGCTCTGTTTCTAAGTCGGTATGGAATTGGAAATAGATGTCAGTTGATAAAGCTGAGTTATGAGTGATCAGGAGCTAAGAACTCCTACAAAGAGGACCGTTCGTGCCGTGACTCAGGGAAGAACACCGACCAGGGTCGGTACCCGAGGAGGCCGAGATCGAGCGCCAACCCAAGCTAGCGTGAGTGGAATGGCACCACCTGTGGTGGATGCTAGGATAGCAGCCCCTAGTGATCCTAGGATAGAAGGGATCATGCAGGCGCTAGAGACCTTGAGAGACGTGGTGACACAGCAGGCACAAAATCAAGCTACTACTGCCGCTGCACCTACCGCTGCACCTGCTGCCATACCTGCAGAAGTTCTACCTGAGAACCTAGTGGCACAGAGGGAAAGACCGATCCACAAACTGGTGGAGCAGTTCCTGAAGCTAAGCCCTCCAAGATTCACAGGTATTGGAGACCCCAAGGCTGCCTCATTGTGGATACAAGACTTGGATAAGGCATTTGCACTTCTGAGGTGCAACGAGGAGGAGAAGGTAACCCTAGCCGTCTACCAGTTGCAAGGCAATGCCAATGTCTAGTGGAGAGCCACTAAGGAAACAATATTTCCTGAAGGTATGATCCCGGTGTGGGATGCCTTCCTTAGAGCTTTTAATGATCAGTATTTCTCGGGTATGGCCCGAGAACAAAAGATGGAGGAGTTCTAGCGTCTCCGCCAAGGGAGTATGATAGTTGACTAATATGGGGTCAAGTTTGCGGAGTTAGCTCAGTATGCTCCAAGGTTAGTTGATGACCCAGAAGAAAAGGCCCGAAGATTCAGAAATGGGCTTCATTCTAAGCTAAAACAGCCTCTGCTGCCATTGGATTTGACAAATTACCGAGAAGTCTATCTTCGAGCTTAGATGATAAAGAGAGGGTTGAATGAACAAGCTGCCTCATCTGGATCGAGGTTCAGCTCGCACAGAGAGAGTATTCACCATGGGAAAAGGCCCATGCCTGGGAATAGATTCCCAATTCTGCCCAATCGTAAGGGTGGAATTGGAAAAGTATGGCCTATCCAGAACGGCGTGTGTCGCTTATGTGGAGGGCAACATGGATCAATCCCATGTAATTCTAGGCCGGGTACTTGCTTTGAGTGTGGCTAGCTAGGTCACATAGCTAGGAATTGTTCCGGAAGACTGAGAGGACAACCGTAATTACCGCCACAGCCGCAGATGGGACAAATCAGAGGGTATGCTCCTCAGAATGTGCCACAGGGAGGACAGCTGAGACCTCCAGCTCAGGACACTGTGTATGCAATTACACAAGGTCAGGCCGAAGCTGTGCCTAGCATGATCACAGATATGGTTCCGTTGAATGGACCTCTAGATTAAAGATGAATTGAGTTATGCACTAAGCAGGAAGGGCAATGTCCCCAGAACAATTTTATCAGAGTGGCGCAGTAGAATTTTGGTTAAGTTTATAGAACTTCAGTTGTTGTAATGAAGTCATATAAAGCAGAATCACTGGTTACAGTTGTATTTGAATCCTTTGCCTATGTATAACTTTGATACCGTATATAGAAAGGTTTAGCTCGATGAGCTTTGTTGTAATGAATTGTTGTTGCAATGTGATATAGTTTAATCCGTCGAAAGAGGAAAATTTCGAATTTATCAGAAGTCGAGGAGGACCCTCGATTTCCCTAAACCTCGTTGCAAGAGACAACCCGTTTGTTAGAAAGAGGTTGCCTAGGGTTATGTGGCGATTGTCATAGATAAGACAGATTGGAGAACTGAAGGTTGAGGACATCTCAGTCGTCCAAGAATTTATAGATGTGTTGTCATAGAAATTGTCAGACCTGTCGTTAGAAAAAGAGATAGAACTTATGATGGAATTAACCCCCGGGACAGAGCCACTCTCTAAGGTTTCTTATCAGATGTCGTTATCTGAGTTGATAGAACCGAGGGTGCAGAGGTGAGGATTGTTGAGTAAGGAATTCATGCATATCAGTGCATTACTATGGGGAAACATTAGTTTTGTTTGTAAGAAAAAGAAAGACATCGTTACGAGTTAGACTTTTAGAAGAACTCTAATTGAAATGTCTTGTGTCACCTTGGAAAGACGCATTAAGTCGCAGGTGCACTGAGTCGAAAGTCTGCAATTGCACAGATGGTGATCAGGGAGTAGAATTTACATGAGACATCTGAGATTCGGTTTTCAAGTTTGAGGTAGGCCACCTTTCGAATTCTATGGCCACCCTCAGAATTGAACCGGAAGTCCAGTTTAAGATTAAGACGTTTCAGTTGACAGATCGAGATGTTCAGAAAATCCTGTAAAAGGATACCGATAAGGGAAATGTTGACTTTCAAATTTCAGAAAATGGAATGTTGAAGTATCGTGGGTGATGATAGGTGTCAGACAGTACAAAACTTGAGGAGAAAACCTTGTTAGGAAATTCACTGTAGTATTGCAGTATTTGACCAGATGGTACAAAGTAGGTCTGAATCAATGTTAGTTCGATTGGTAGACTAAC
Source organism: Eucalyptus marginata (assembly GCA_014182565.1). Taxonomy (NCBI): domain Eukaryota; kingdom Viridiplantae; phylum Streptophyta; class Magnoliopsida; order Myrtales; family Myrtaceae; genus Eucalyptus; species Eucalyptus marginata. The sequence continues at coordinate 21,559,483 of CM024587.1, forward strand.
ATAAAGATAAACATCACTGGACAAGTTGCAAGTGTCAGATATGCTAGTAAGTAGAAGTTCAGTAATGTAAGCCGGAAGGAACTTTTACAATCACTCAAGAGTCCTGAGTAGGAATGGAAGTATATCACAATGGAATATTATGTAAGGCTTACCAAGGAATCGGAAGAGTACTGATTCCATTTGAGGTTGTGGTCGACAGATTGACGAAGTCGGCTCGCTTCTTGGTAGTACGAAAGGATCTGGGCTTAGACAAACATGCAAAGTTGTATGTGCGCCAGATAGTTCGTCTACATGGAGTGTTAGTGACGGATCTATATCAAATCTAGATCATATGGTTCCTATTGAAGCTGGCATAGCAGAGTGTACAGAACTTCAGTTTGTTGAGATAAGGTCAGAGAAAGAAAGATCACAGGCCCAAAGTCGGTGATTGCAGTTGTCATGATCGAAATCAAATTATGGACCGCTCAGAGCCGTCAGAAAGGTTGTGTCGTTGAGCATTGAAGGCCCTTAGAGTTCTAAATTGGTGATTGCATCTTTCTAAAGATGTCACCAAAGAGGAATACCTTGCATTTCAGCAAGGAGGGAAAACTGAAATTGAGGTACGTAGGTCCCTTTGAGATTCTAGATAGAGAATCAGGATCCTAACATATCGTCTTGCATTGTCGCCAAGGTTGGCACAAGTGCATGACGTCTTTCACGTGTCGATGTTAAGGACATATGAGCTTGACACGACCCACGTGTTAAATCTTAAAGAATTAGACGTTGACGACAGGCTGTCGTACATGAAAAGCTCGGTTCAGACTGTGAATTAGAAAGATTTGATTTTGTGAACCAAGAAGGTCCCCTTGGTCAAAGTGGTCCGACAACACCACGGGATTGAAGAAGCAACTGGGGAAAGTGAGACTCAATGAGACAACGATACCGCCACCTTTCGTCAGGATTGGTAAAGGTTTAAATTTCAAGGATGAAATTTTTATAAGAGAGAAAGAGTTGCGACATCCCAGATTTTCAGTTCTGTTTTCTACTGAATAAATCAGGCATTTCATTGATGGGCCTATAGGGTTGTTCTTAGAGATGATCACTCTTGAGATAACTAGATTATCTGGGGAAGCCATTAAGAATTTTAAGGCAAATATACTTGAGAATTCGACCAGGAATCGGCTATTTGACCGTACTCATCTGCCGAGATCATTACGGCATGGATATAAATCGATTAGAGATTAGAAATAGGTCAGTTCGACTGAGATATGTGGCTAATCGTAGGTGACACCACTAAATTGGAAAATTCCCGTCGGCCGACACTAGACTGATTTTCTTATTGTTTTGGTACCCTGTGTCCGTATTTGAATTCTCGAGATTTTCACAACAACTAAGAGTTGCCAATGTATCGAGTGGGTTCATTGTGGCTCGAAGAAAATCGACCACGTGTCATTTGCACTAAAAATTTCTAAAAGTTACCCGGTAGCCTAAATCACGCTAAAAATGCGTCGAATGAAAATTAACCGTGAATTCGAGTCCGATTTTAGAAATTAAAAGTCTTGTGATGTCACAATCTATTTTAGGAACGTCAACTCATCCTCTGAAGATTTTTCAGAGATTCCAGGACTTTTACGAAAAACTGTTTCGGACAATGCGAAAAGTTAGCGGAAATTCGTACGGGCTAAATTAAATGAAATTTTGACTTCCACGTCGAGGCTTTGAGTGTCAGGGACTTATAGAAAATTGTTCATGATTTTTCTTCAGCAAAATTGGACGTTGATTTGGAGAATCGAATGAAGACATGGGAGCCAAAAATTAAGGAAATTCGGAATTGGACTAAGGGCTGCATTTTTGGCTTTAATTTGGAATAAATTGTGAAATTATCTATCAAGAAAGTAATGGGGGACCATGGGATAAGTTTGAAAGCTAAATGGGAGACCAAGCATTGAAGTAATTGGATAATATCATTGACTTTAAGCTTCCCCATCTTGCTTAGCACATGACTAGCTGCCATCTCCCCTGATTCTTCTTTGGCCGACTCCATCTCCAGCGGGTTCTCCTTTGCTTTTCATCTCACCTTTATTTCAACCACCAAACCAGCTACCTCTGTAATTTTTTACTTTCATTTGCCTTCATTTCCTTCGACGTTTCATCCTTCCACCGAGTCCTTGTTCATTCAGCCAAGCCCACAATTCCACCGAGTGTTGCCTCCTCTCAGTTCAACCAACGAAGCCCCAAAGTTGACTAAACTTTTCCCTACAAGCTACTAGCAAACCCAACTTCTTCGGTCAACAACCAGCTTCGGCGTCCCACTTAGTTCCTTGGTGTTAACCCTTGCAAAGCCAGCATGCGCCAGCTGCCACGACGTCCTGCATCCCCGCAGCTCTATCAAAGCTACTTCCGCTTCTGCGTGTCTTCACCTCAGCGGATCAGCTCACGTGCAGCTTCATTCCACCGAAGATCCACGCTGGCTTGCTTCCATCCTCATGCAATTCATCGCACCAAAGCAGCACGTCCGCAACCCAGCTCCAATTCAGTCCACGTCTCCAGCAAAATCATCTCCATCGAGGCAAGTTTCGAAGCCCATTTTCAATTAGCAAGCTCAGCTCAAGAAGCCCGGTTCAGCCCAGTTTCGAGCCTGCAAGTTTTAATCAGCCCATCAGCCTGCAAAAATTATAGCAGCCCAGTTTAGCGAAGCCCGCTTGGTTCAGTCCATTTTTAGCAGGCCCAAGCCCAAGTCTAAGCCCAGAAATTTCTATGGGCTTGTGAGGCTTGTAGGCCCGGCCCAAGTGTCCGTCGACGTCACCGAAAATTTGGACTTCGGCCGCCGTCGTGCCGTCGTCGCGGTGCTCCGCCTTCGCAGAAACAAATGAGTTGAACTCATTAATCCCTACTTAGTTTTCTATTTATGCATATGGGTTGATTAGTGTTAATTAAGTAGGATTAAGTGGTTAGATTAGAGTAGATTAGTGATTATTAATTAATTGTGATGCATGTTAGGAATATGGCTAGTGCATTTAGTTAAAGGATAGCCTATATTTTTTATTGAATGCATCTTAGATTTTTCTAACCCGTCTTGGGCTCCAATTAGGCCTTACGAGCCTAAATTGGATTTTTAGTATTTATTTAATTAAATTTTGAAATTATTTAATTAATTAATTATTTTCCGGAAATTAGACCGAGATGGTCGATGATCGAAATTTTATGTTGATTATCGTGGTGCAGTTTGTTTAATTTATTGAGTACCGGATTGTGAAAATTGAGTGAAATTGGTGATTATGGGGATTTATTCCAAAATTTGGAATTGTCGGTATTTGAAAGGAAAATAACTGTGTGAGGTTATGTGTTGGATGTGAAATTGCCAAGTGGGGCCGTGATGCCACTAAGTCTAGAAATTTGCCAAGTGAGGCCGTGATTCTACTTAAATCTAGAAGTCGCTAAGTGGGGCCGTGATGCCACTAAACATTGAAAATTGCCAAGTGGGGCTGTGATGCCACTAAACCTAGAAAATTGCCGGGTGGGGTCGTGATAACCACCAAATATAGAAAATTTGCCAGTGGGGCCGTGATGATCACTTAATTTCTAGGTTGTGCCTGTAGGGCCGTGATTTAGAGTCGAGAATGAATAGTCGAGATGACCGTGTGATAGCCTCGATAACATGTAATCGACTGAGTCGATTGATTGTTGAGTCGATCCTATTGGTTGAATTGAGGGGTTGATGTGATTGTCAGTATTCATTATTGAACTGACTTGCAGGAAGGAATTGAGAACAAGGTAAGTCCTCTAACTCGTGTTGTGCTTAGGCAGCCTAAGGTGTATTGGCTTCCTAATCGGGTCTTAGGGGGTAGAACTTGCTGAGACGTAGTCTCATCCCGGTTGTGGGACAACATTTCAGGACCTTGATGAGGAACCTGAGGAGAAAGAACCCAAAGAGGAGTACCTAGAGGAGAACCCCGAGGATGATCCAAAGTAGAATCCTAATGAGGATTGAGACTCCACTCCTATCTGATGACTTTTGTTATAGAACCTGTTTGAGTAGAAACCGACCTTTTAGTATGGCTTGTATATGTATATATATGACTGAGTTGTTATATATGTACATAAGGGTGTTGGTTTTTAGGTTCAAGTTTTTAGTCCTACTTGTCTATCCCATTGTTTTATTGTATGGGGATTCTTATTATATGCTTCCACATGCGCATATTAAATGAAAGGGTCGGCGATGCATAGGACGTCGCTACTAATCGACCAGGTGAGGGATGGGCACGCGTTCGAGGATCGGGGCGTGACATAACCTGATTTTACTTTTTCTAGACTAAACTAGTGTGCAACCCACCAAATAATTCCTCCTCTTATTTGGGCTAGCTAATACTATTTTGGCTGTTGTGGGGCCGAGCTATCACACCTCGGGCTCTACCCTTGACGCAGGCCCACGACATCCTTTGCTTTAGGATTAATTTGTGACGTCTCAAGAGGCGTTGTTGTCCCATTTTATGTTCATTTAAGTATTATGCGGAAGTGCGCAATCTCTACTAGGACCTACTACTTGGGCATCATCCACAGGGCTATTTGGCAAGCCTGCGTCCCTATCTAGTCCAGGTGGACCATGGAACCCATGGAGAGGTCTAAAGAGGTCCCTATCAAACCAAGAGTACCATGCCTGGTAGTAGTGTGGGATAAGGTCGTGGTACCCCTCATCAACCCAGACAGTGGTGGTAACCCATTGGAAAGTAGCGTTCTCCCTAAACACATTTATCAATGTGACCTGCATGCTTACAGATACCCCAAAACGCATGAAGCATTGAGGTAAGAGAATAAAAAGTTTAAACAACAACAAATGAGTCAAAACTCAATAAGTAAAGATCTTAAACCTTGTATAGATGGAGGCCTTGCATCTGAGCCTTACAATTTCCCAACCTAAACATGTCAATGGTAGATCAATAATAAAGCCTAAGTTTTGCCTTAACTATATACATGATGGGATCTATCCTCAACCTAAACCTCTCGAGTCCTAAACAAAGGCATATAAATTTACACGTTCACAATTAATGTAAATAATAGCCAAAATATTCAAAAGTGTCAGATATTAATGTCCACAACATTATCAAAGCCTTTGAGACTCAAACAACAACCTTCAGGATATTCACATGCCTCTTACTTCATGAACACAGACGATCAAAGCATGCATGTGCCTTCTAAATCACTAAAAATGACATTTAAACCATGCACGTGTTTCATGCATCTCATATAAGTCCATGTCAAACATGCATGAGCCATAAACCCAACTTTTAAAGTATGCATACAACATTCAAATACTTTGCACACGTTTAGCATCTCCAAAAAAGAGGAAATACCCAGGCATCGGTCTTTCTTGTTTTTGGATCAATTACCCGGGTTTCCATGATTGCAACAATTTCCTTGCCAATGATATTGAGGGTTTTGGGTGGTAGATAGTTGGAAATTGGAAATATGTTATGATGAGGATGGATGATGGAGATGTAAGTGGTAACATTTGCCTCTATGGGCACCGTGGCAGACTTCATTCGAAGCTCATGATTGAGGAGCAATCGGTGGAGTTCAGGAAAAGTTATCGGATCAGGTTTCATAGCCAAAGCAGCAATAATGTCAAAAAAATTAGAACCAAGATTATGGAAGATGATGGCATTTAATTCTTCATTTCATAGAGGGCAAGTGGCAATAGCTAATTAATCCGAAATGTACTTTACCTTGTGGAGATAAGTTGAGACGGATTTTTAACCTTTTGATGTATTTTGGAGTTGCATATGAAGTTGAAGAATGCTTGTATGCAATAGAGTTCCAAAGGCAATTTGTAGAGCCTTCCAGACATTGGGAACAGTAGTTAATCCAACCACATAGGATAGGACATTGGTTGAAAGAGAAAATATCATCCAACTAAAAATAAGTTGGTCTTACTGAATGCATTCATCATATGCAAGGTTTGGTGCAATAGTAATGGAGTCGTGGGGGTGATGGTTGAAGTGGGACAGATAATGGTGCCATCAATGTATTCCATTAAGGACTAGTTGTGAAGCAACGGAAATAATTGGGTTTTCCACAATAGGAACTTATCGCCATAAAGTTTTAGGCTAAGGTGGTGTTGCACAACTGGAGTGGAAGTGGAAGATGATATCGTGAACAGGAGAAGTTGAAAAATGGAAGAGAAAGAAGGAATATTGAAGATGTTTTCAAGGATCTTAATAGTACTCTGATACCATGTAAAAATAGACTTTGAGTTTGAATATGATTCTCGCTTATCCTTTAACTCTATTATAACGTTTGTATTTATAAAATTTATCTACAAGCCATTACAATAATTACATAGACTAATTCAAAATATGTTGAATTTTGAATTAGTCTGTTACAGTAATAACTACAGTAATAATTACATGATATATGAATGGACTAATTCAAATATTAGTCCATTGCAGTAATAACTACCTATGAAGCACTTACACTCTCCAAGAGCTTTCGTATCATGTCGAACACTTTGACATGTGTCCAATACTTAGTCAACACGTGTTGAAAAATCCGACACCTGGTCAACTTTCTCGACACTCTCCGACACTCAAGTTGGAATTCTAACATACAAGTTTCCGACAAGTGATTCGAATATCGAGGTCAATTTTAAAAATTCAATAAATGAGATGTCAAAATACATATATGTGAAAAAATAAAACACAATAATAAAAATAATAAATGGAGCAAGAAGAAAAATCTAGTTTTCTATTTTCTTATGACTTCCACTTCTCATGATACACAATTTACCCCTTAATTTATTTTTTTCTCCTTTTCCAACATATCTAACATGTGAGTCTAGAATATGGATCACTTATTTTTTCTCCAATTTTTATGAATTATTGAAATAGAGTTGAATTTATCAAATTGAACAATGAATGATATTAATAATTGGCAGATTAATATTTTTAGTGTATATTCATTCTAGGCTTTTTAATTATATATTTATTTATAAATTTGATTGAAATAATCATAAAAATGATCATTTATTATGTATATATAAAAATATATATTTAATATACAACGTGTCACAACGTGTCGGAATTCTCTGTTTTTGAGAAATGACGTATTGGCGTATCGTGTCATGTCGCGTATCGCGTGTCAATGTTTGTACTACTTAGATAACTACAATAATAACTAAACGATAAAAGTATTAACTAATTCAAAATATTTTGAATTTTGAACGAGTCATGCATTGCTATATTTAACAAGCATATAAGAAAGAGCTATAGGTTGTGTTGGATGAGGAAAAAAAAAGTCAGCTTGCCGAAGGTGTTTATTGAAGACGAGGGATCGGGAGGGGGAGGGATCTACACTAGGGAAGAGTGTGAGCACGGCGGCATTCGAGGAGGACGTGGAGCCAGTGCAGCGGTTCTCTGGGAAGGAGGCCAAGCATTGACGAGAGCCTAGTTTTGGCGAGAGAGGCTCAAGTGAGGAGGAGCGTGGGAGAAGAGACTAGGACTTGTTTGGGGAGGAGGAGGAGGAGGAGGAGGAGACGGGCGTGGTCCAATAGGAAAGATTTGTTGTTTTATGACAAATCTAAGTAGTGATTCACCATGTTCCGCTCGTTACCTAGCAAATTACTTTAATAGACCATGTTATGGATCCACCTTTTCTCAGTAATTTACTTTTACAAACGATTTTGGATATACAGATGTATTAATCTAATTTTTTTTATACCAAAATTAATTTAAGACAAATGTGATATCCATATATCAATTTTATAGAATTTTTGGTGGTATAAAGAATCATTTTTTGTCGTCGACCACGTGAGCATGCGTTAAATCAATAATAAAAAAAAGTTTTGAGGATCCCATCGGGCATTTTGCAAAAGTTTAAGATTATTGCTGTTCTTATTATTATTTTTTATTATGATTTGTTCTTTGTATCCGTCTGTCAATGGTCCGCCAACTAAACAGGCCCCTTGCAAAAGGCTCCTTTAGTGGAGTTACCTTTTGCCACCTAAGAAAGGTCAACTCTGGGTCTAAAGGCCTCAATTATGAAGCACCGATATTCTCCAAGAGCTTTCGTGTCGTATCGGACACTTTGACACGTGTCCGACACTCGGTCAACACGTGTTGGAAAATCCGACACCTGGTCAACTTTCTCGACACTCTCTGACATTGGAGTTGGAATTCGACATACAAGTTTCCAACACGTGATTTCGATATTGAGATCAATTTTAAAAATTCAATAAATAAGAGATCAAAAAATAAATATATGTCAAAAAATAAAACACAATAATAAAAATAATAAATGGAGAAAGAATAAAAACCCAGTCTTCTCTTCTCTCCCGATTCCCATTTTCCGTGATACACAATTCACCCCTTAAGTTTTTTTTCTCCTCTTCCAACATATCTAACATGCGAGTCTAGAATATAGATTGCTTGTTTTTTCTCCAAATTTTATGAATTATTGAAATAGATTTGAATTTGTCAAATTGAAACAATGAATGATATTAATAAATTGCGGATTAATGTTTTTAGTGCATATTTATTCTAGGATTTTTTAATTATATTTATATATGAATTTGATCCAAATTAATTTGATTGAAATGATCATAAAAATGATAATTTATTATGTATATATAAAAATATATATTTAATATACAACGTGTCCCAATGTGTCGGAATTTTCTATTTTTTGAAAAACGACATGTCGGCGTGTCGTGTCGTGTCGTGTCGCGTGTCGGTACTACTTAGGGCTTCAACTTTGACATGGGTTTTCACCTTTTGCTAATCGTCTTCTTCCATGTATCTTTGATGGGGAAATTCTACTGTACCTTGATGAGGGGTTTTACCAGACTGATCCCATATCCAACATGGATCGTTGGATGAAAGGACGAAAAAAGAGGCGTCACAAAAGGAGAGAGCACGTGCTATTTGCTCTGGCTTTCCAGACACAGGTGAGGTTCGCCGAAACTTGCATCGTTGACAATTGTGGTCCTGAGAAATCTTGTCTTCAGATCAACGAGATAAATTATAATCGGTCGGATCCGTTTTGCTCTGCAGTAACATTTCTCCAATTCCACTAACTTTCGGCTTCATAGAACTTAGAAATTTGCTTTTGCTGAACAGGTGCACCTCTGGTGCTTCATTTTCTCTGCAGCTGGCTGAGATGGAAGGACACAGCTATGGAGTGTTCTTGAGCTTCAGTAGATGGGAAAAGCACGCGGACTTCATTCATCATCTCTATACCCGTCTCACAAAAGCAGGAGTTCATACGTTCAGAGACGAGGAAGATCTCCCCATCGGTGAAGAGATCGGCCCTAGTCTGCCCAGAGTGATTGAGCAATCGAAGATCTTGATACCTGTCTTCTCTGAAAGTTATGCTTCCAGTAGATGGCGACTGAATGAGTTGACACAAATGGTAGAGTGTTGGAAAAGGAAGGGACAGGTAATCATGCCCATTTTCTACCACGTCGAACCATCCGAGGTTCAACACCAAACTGGAAATTACGGAGAGGCCTTGCTTGGGCACGAAAACAAGAAGCAATTAGATGATGAGACCATCCGCAAGTGGAGAGCTGCTCTCAATGAGGTTGGAGGATTAAATGGATGGATCATAAATGGCATGACTAACAGGTTCCTCATTACCTTCCACCCTTGATTAACGCCATGATTCGGGATAACATGGAATTCAAGTAAAAAGTCTTTTCTGTTGAAAATTTCCTCCTTTTTTTTTTAACATGGAAAAATTTTAGCTCCGGTGGTTTCCTTTGTTTGAGTAGTGTGTCAACAATCTAATATGACATTAAATTTATGACACAAAATATGAAGTAATTTTTTTCCCGTATTTATGTGATGAGTGTGCATATTAATGTCCGTCGAATTTAACTTATTTAATATGACATTAAATAGCTAATGGTAAAGCTATTTTGAGAAGGAGAAGCTTGTTAACGCATCAGAAATACGGTAAATATCATCAGCCTCTTTTCTTCTAATTAGCAAGATATAGTGATCGCCTACTGTACTTTGACGGTTGCGTGACTGTTCGAATGCTGCACAACGTTTGTGCATCTGCCTAGCATTCCATAAATATATTCTCCCAGATCTATGCGATGTGGTATGTTCCTTTTGCAGTTACAGTTGCAGTTGCATTTCTTGTTGCATGCTTTGGCTTCCACAGACTGCTATCAATTCCTATTGTCATAGATTTCAGCTAACTTTCTACTTTGCTTTGGCCTTCTCGTCATTTTTTAGCAACGAAGGAGAACTAGTCAGAACAATCGTTATCAAAATTTTACATGAGCTGAAGAAGCCGCATTTGGTGGTTAGTGATTTCTTGGTTGGGGTCGAGAAAAGTGTGGAAGAAGTTCTGGGGATGATAGGCACTAACACCGATGATGTAAAGATGGTGGGAATCCACGGAATGGGTGGCATTGGAAAAACCACTCTTGCCCAATCAGTCTACAACAAACTTTGTTTGAACTTTTATAGCTGTTGTTTCCTTGCTGATGTTAGAGAAACTTCACATTCAAAAGGAATTGTGTGGTTGCAGAATCAACTAATCTCACAGCTCTTCAAATCAGGACATTCATATAACATCCCTTCTACAGACCAGGGAATAATGATGATACAACAGAGATTATCGACAAAAAAAGTACTTATTTTTCTTGATGATGTTGAAAAAACGAATCAATTAACTGCACTTTTGGGGAGGCGAAGTTACTTTGGTCCAGGAAGTCTAATACTTATAACAACTAGAAATGCGAATGTTCTACATGAATTCGAAGTGAAGTTGACTTATTTGGTTGATGGTTTGGATCCTGAATTATCCCTTCAACTATTCAGCAAGCGTGCTTTCGGAAGAGATTGCCCTCCAACTGAGAAAATGGAAAAGTCTAGAGAATTTGTGAAGATAGCCCAAGGTCTTCCGTTGGCTCTGGAGATTATGGGTTCGATTTTGTCAACACGTGGACAAAAAGAAGAAATGTGGGATGACTGCTTGGTGAAGTGGAAAAGATATGGCAACAAGGATATTAGAAGGAAGTTGGAGATAAGTTATGATGCATTAGATTTCAATCAGAAACAAATATTTCTCGATATAGCTTGTCTTTTGGTTGAATATGATAAGAGTACAACAATATACATGTGGAGAGACTGTGGTTTATCTCCAACAGAAGGTCTTGAAGTTCTTCAATCGATGTCATTGATTAAGATTAGAGAAGATAATAAATTGTGGATGCACAGCCAACTTCAAGAGCTCGGTCGAAAAATTGTTTCTCAAGAAAGTGGGGGCAAATTAGGTGAGCAAAGTAGGTTGTGGAATCACAATGACTCATTGGAAATACTCTTGCAAAAGAAGGTAAATCTTATGTTCGATTTTTTTTAGTGCACGAGAATTTGCATTTTAGTAATTGGGGCACTCTCTCCTTCAGCGAAAGCAATCACAATTAACTCCGACGTAAACAATTTTAAAATTCCCACGTATTTTTAAGACTTTTCATGAATTGTTAAATTTCGAATTTCAAAACCGATGTCGGCCATCTCCAAATTGGTCTACAACAATGATGAGACCAAACTTAGTAAAAATTAGATGGGCCCAATTTTCTGGAGAGGAACTTAGACCCATTGGTAATACTATTTTCCACGTGTAGGGAACGGAAAGTGTTGAAGCTGTTGTTCTCAAATTTGAGAGTGGCTCACAATGCAGTTTTACACCAGCACATTTTGCGACAACATCAAACATAAGATTCCTTCGACTGGATCAGGCGAACCTCGAAGGAAATTTTGAGGGCCGCCTGTCAAGTTTAAGATGGCTGCATTGGCAAGGCTGTCCTCGGATTCTTTCTGCTGAAAACTTGGGTTTGGAGAAGTTGGTTATTCTAGATCTTTCAAGGAGCAAGGTCAATGAAGAATGGAATGGTTGGAGAGAAATCGAGGTAGAAAAGTTTACTATTTTTAATTTCATTTGTCAAATTGTTACGGAAAAGCTAACTCTTTTTCGTTCTACTTTTCGACAGAAAGCTAAGAATTTGAAAGTTTTGAACCTCACCGATTGTGTTGACTTGATCAGAACTCCAAACTTTACTCATTTCAAAGGTTTAGAGAGATTGATTCTTGAAAGGTGCACTCAATTGGTTGAAATCGATTCATCAATAAAAAGTCTGCAGCGCTTGGTTTTGCTGAACTTGAAGTTTTGCCGTGGACTCATTAAGTTGCCTTCAGAGCTGGGTTCCCTCACATTTTCGCCGGAGATTCTAACAGAGGGAACTGCTATTCAAGTAATTTCTGCCTCCAACTGTCTTTCATTGATCCAGCAGCCCGAATCAAGTAACCAAGTAAAATCTGCGATAGTCCTTGCACTGAATGGTACCAAAATAGCTAAACTTCCCCTGTCTTGAGAGTTAGAAGTGCTGCAACACTGGTCCATAAATCATTGTTGGTCAATATTAACATTACAAACGTCCTTGAGGACTTTGGCTTCATTGATTGAACTAGATCTATCAAGCACCGGAATTGTCGAATTACCTAATGTTGTCAAGGAGTTTCATCTTTTAAGAGTGCTCAAAATATATTTTACTTTTGTATTTCTTTCATCTTTTAAGCATTGATCATATCTCTCCAATTACCACATGCAGAATAATTTTTCAAATGAAATTTGAGTCATCAAGGCTTTATATTTGTTTCATCTTCTTTAATGGGAAGATGGATCCAACAATGCAAGGACTCCGCTTCTTTTTCTTCTTTAAAAGGGCATTTTTTACTTTCTAAACTATTTTTCTGCGATATACAGATAAAGAATTTTTATTTGGGCCAGTTAGTTTAATCATGCTTTCTGCAGGTGTTGTTACATACCCAATCCACGTCATTGAACGTTGTATTGGTATCTTAAATCTTCGATGTGGTGCGGAAAAGCGCTGACCGCTGTATTGGTATCGTAAATTTCTGATGTGGTGCTTGTGTTATGTCCAAGTTTAATTCTTAATCCAAAGTTCTGTGAGTAAATTGTGATGAGTGGCTCATAGAAGGTTTTCCATACTCCAAACTGTTCTCTTGTAATTCAGACTTGTTTGACGAGCTACTCTTCTAAGGAAATAGTCTAATCAATACTGCCAATGAAATCTTAAAACTCGTTTGGTCTTTTTTCACGTTCAGTCTGTTTGAATCTAAGCATTTATCTTTATAACTCTTTGACACGTGGTAGAAATCTTATTTGATGCATTGAATTCATGCTTACACAAGTTTTGTCACAGGTGGAGTTTAGCAAACCAGCTAATACCGAATATTCTTCCTTTAAGGGTGTCGAAGGCAAATACGAAGGTATGCTCTACATTGAGATTGTCAAATCTGAGTTGTTCTATAAGATTAAGTATGGTTCAAACTTGAAATGTAGAACGCTGAAAGAGGTCATGGCTAGAAAGCTGTCAGACCATAGGGATAGGCGGCTAAGGGATTATTTCAAGTTATGCTGTGTTGTTGGAACTGGTTACATTTTTTACTAATATTTTTGGGCCATAGAGTAAATCTTACACATTAGCCATTGCTCCTCTTTCTATAGTAAGCACATACGATCCTTAAGAATATGGTCCACAAGCACTGAAACATCATCAGCCCCATTTATTCTTGTTTCACTGAAAATGGTCATCGACAAAAGACCTTTCACCAAAGGTTGGATCTTTGGTATTTTAAAGTAAATTGGGTTTTGTGGCAATTCAGACAAGAATCAATGGATATGGGACAAACTACGAATGCTAACTAAAAGAATAAAGAATTGAAAGTACAAATAAATAATCCATGAATTAAAATACAGAAAAATTTGATAAGTGTTGATGATTGCTCATGCTTTACAATTGATTCTATTCGGCCTTATATAGCTTTGTACAAAGTGTAACCCTCAATAAGTGGTCATCTCTAAGTCACGAACTTCAATTGCCTTCGAGATTCTCAGCTCCGCTCTCACTATCTTTAACCGCAGGTTCTTACCCACAAGCAGTTGTAATCTTCCAGCTTCATCTCGGTTTGACTTTCTTCAGACATAAGTACCTCAGTCTCCCTTTCATCAATGAAATCATTGACTGTCCAACGCCGATCTTGCAATGGACACTCACCAATTTGACCACATAACTTGATTCTTTGTCGATGAATCAGCCCCAACATTTCTGCTAAACCTTAGGTCATTTTTGGATATTAACATATGTTCCCTTTTAAAAGAATTAAGATTTTTTAGTTCTTTGAAATGTACAGGAATGTCATAAGTCACCCTTTCACAATCCTAGCAGAACGGTATAGCTAGCTACTCCATTATCCTGACAATCGCTTCACCTTCTCCAGTCTAATTTGGAGATGTAGCGCGAATGGCGAGATTTGCCTATCGCCACTGTCACCTGCCAGCTTATAGAGCCACTATTCGGCATCTGCTCCTTTTCCACGTCGAGCCTAAGATTATATTTTTACCTTTTTTCTTCACCACGAGCCTCTCGACAACATTTACCTTTTCCCTTCTTCTGCTCGTTGCAGTTGCAATCGGCCCAAGAATCAATGTCCAACGTATTTCTATCTTGCTTTGACCTGAAAATGACTAGTACAAACACCTAGAGGAGGGTGAATAGGTATAAATAAAAATCTTTGCAAACCTTAACAAGAGTAATTTGTCTTTTAGAAGATGATAGACTGAGTTAGTAATCAACTATAAACAAATTGTACGAATATACGAATGAAAGTAAGGAGTTCAAGGAAAGAGAATTAGAACACAAGATTTATAGTGGTTCGAATTAGATTAAGCCTACGTTCACTTTCCCACACTGACAACCTATTGGCTGGATTCCACTATGAATCAAAAGAGATTGTATAGCTCGTGATCTTCGACTTTCACAGTGAGAAGTCTATATTGATTCCTCACAAAGTCTCTCTTAAGAGTTTCTCTTTTTTGTATACAAATTTGAACTCAATAAGTGAGAGCAAAGAACTAAAAAGTTTCAGACTTTGAAGTTTTTCTTTCATGCACTATCTGTCTCGAATAATTTGAGAATCCGCCTTAAATACTCCTTCATGCCTTCATAACTGTTGGTACTTACCAAAAGAATTCTTCCAATCTACCCGTTGGACAGAATCAACCAAAAAACCCGAAGAACACTCTTCTCCCTGCACTCGTAAGACCTCAAAAAACACAAGGACATCAGCTAGTTACCCAGATGATCAGTTTAATTTCAATCTCATGTACCGAAATTTTATCTGTGTTTACCTCACAGATGACACCCTGAATTAATTCACTCGAGATATTATTTGCTTTGACCCATCCCATACTGAGTTGTCTCTCATCTCGACAATTACTCCTTGCATTCGTTGAACTGGGTTGTTACAAGCCTAGTTCTTTCGTATGGCTCGTCCTCGAATCACACACCTAACAAAGGGGGATTCGCTTTGTTACCACATTGCCTCTTAGTTAACTCACTTAAGGTATTAGCACATCTCATACCAAAATTCACAGTTTTATTTTTCAGCGTACATGTAGGCAGATTCTTAAGATATCGCGTCAAGAAAATTAATTATAGAATTTCTGACAGAAAGGTGGAATACATATTTTCAGGAAATGAAGGCGGGATTGACAATATCTGGAGCATCGATGACCAATTGAAAGAGCTCAATAGCCTTCCTGATAGTGACATTAAATGGAGTAAAATTGGTACAAAAATCCTCATATCAGATAAAGAAATTGGTAAGGGAAGTAATGGGACCACCGTCTACGAGGGCATGTATGAAGGTCGACGTGCTGCAGTGAAAAGCCTTGTCAGGGGTCATCATGATGTGGTCATGGTAGAGATTCAGAATTTGATATTATCTGACGGACATGAAAATATTGTTCGATATTATGGAATGGGAGAAGAACAGAAATTTGTCTATCTTGCACTAGAGCGTTGTATTTGCAGCTTAGATGATTTAATTCAAGCACATTCAGATTCTTCTGATAACTCTGTGTTCTCTGATGATTCAGCATCAATGAAGCCTTATAAAATCAAATTGGGTTATGTTAGGGATAAGATGCAGGATGTTAACTTGTGGTCGCCAGATGGTTATCCCTCACCTCAGTTACTGAAACTAATGAGGTAATTTTTTATGTTTCGACATGCCAAAAGATATGGTTAGAGAGATAATTGCAGTATCTTGCTTATTGCCACACCTATATATATATAGTAGTGAGCTTGCTTACAGTTGTTTTACATGACTCAGAAGCATCTCATAGAGATCACTACCTTCATGTACTCTTCTTTACTAGCTCAATTGGGTATCGGGGGCTAGTGGAAGGACTTAATAGCTCTCTTGCAAAAACTTCAAAGTGATGCATGATACAGGGAATTATTAGGCCCCTACCTTGACTGTGGTGATCCTAATGCAATCAACATCGTGGGCTGAGTTTTGAACCTTGCAGCTTCCTTTCTAGAGTTGTAGGATAAGTTCAATCCCACTATCAAGGCTAAACTCAGTTTTCTTCTCACGGAAAGCAATTAGGTATTATCAAGTACGTAGTGATAAAGCCATTGATTTTCCTGTATTGATAATATCAGTATACCTTCTTTCTTTTTGATTCGTGAATGCTACAGAATCCTCATGCACTCAAATCGGTAAATGCTAATGTGATTGATACGGTGATCAAATTTTGTACTAAATTTTTCATTGTAAAGTTTACGTAAAGAACCTGTAACAGTTTTTTTTCCCCCGAGTGTACTTCTGGCATCCTGACTAGGTCTTAGGGTGTTAGAGAAATTCCTTAATTTTCAAAAGGATATGGCTTAGTATATGTATCTAATGCGTTCATGTGGTCAGGTTACTATTTGGTTCCAGATACACTGTCGATTTAAGTCATGATGTCTTCTCTATATTATGATACAGTGATGTGGTATCAGGACTCAGCCATTTGCATAACTTGGGAATGATCCATCGCGACATAAAGCCTCAAAATGTCTTGATTACTAAGAATCCATCGTTTGGTGCTAAGGTATCTGATATGGGCATTAGCAAATGCCTTTCGAAAGATAAATCTTCCTTGGGAAATCATGCCACTGGTAAGTACTCATAATAGCTTTATCCAGACCTTTGATCGTCTTTTCTTCAAGAATGGTCCGTGCATAATCTGAATTTATACAGTGATAAATCATCTTTAGATTCCTGGCCAAAAATTTCAAACCTATAATTTCACTCGTTAGAGCAATCTCTACTTTTAAAGAAGACTGTTATGTTGAAAGTTAGGTTGCTTTGTGTTGCTTCTTATGTTGTGGTAAAATTTGTGGAGATTTAATAGTCCCTTCTTTGATTGGTGAATCTATCATATCTATCTACACATGGTCCAAGTGATGAGGGCTCTTTTATCGATCTTCAATGTTTGTCTTGCAGTTTGTGGAACTAGAGGATGGCGAGCACCTGAACAGCGTTCTCCTGGTGGGCGCCAAACTCAAAAAATGGATTTGTTTAGTTTAGGTTGTGTCTTGTTCTTTTGTGTCACTCGTGGAGAACATCCATTTGGTGAAACTATAGACCGTGACTCCAACATTGGTCATGACAGAAAGGACCTGTCTCGGGTAGAATTCATACCAGAAGCTCATGATCTGATTTCGCGTTTACTAGACCAAGATCCCAATTTGAGGTGAGTGTGTTGTCATCCTTAATTTGCATCACTACCATTTTCATTCAGCCAATTGATAGATTTTAGAACCATTGTAAGTTGACTAATTTCCATTTTACTGCATCACTTAATCTCATGAGTATTAAAGGTGGCCTCAAATTCGTCGAACATGCCTTAAATATCTGTCTTGTTGTGGGGCTCCACTTGATGAGCAAAAAATGTGTAGAAACCACTCATTTCTTTTGGCAATTGACAATAGAAGCCGAAGAAAAGGTTGACCATGTGATAACCTAAATGCCTTTGACAATTGTGATATTCCAAATCATTGTCAGAAGCCTAGTTATTAGGGTAATAAGTTTGTTACCCACCCAAGAACAAATAAATTCCAGTCATTCCTAACACGGTATTAGATTTGCTATACGTGCACTGAAGAGGATTTCGTATGAAGATTCCGAGGGTTTTGGCATATGGCGCTCACTATGAAATAAGAATCTTAGGGACAGGATGATTAGATTTCTAATTTAAAATACTCGTAGTAAATCATTCCTAGGTTCTTGTTGTAGTCAAACAACTATTGCCTTCATCCCGGATTTGTGAGTTGTGAATTGCATGGAAGTTTTCAGACATTTTCGTTACTCTTTCATTGAGCTAATGCAATTTTAATTATTTTAAAGATTGCATGAATGCCAAACTTGCGATGCTTTTAAAGTCAAGAAGTCGGTCTATTTCAATATTGTTGGTGTAATTGATTTCTTTGAAATGTTGGGTCAATACTAAATTACTTGTTATGACTAGCAGGCCAAAGGCATCGGAGGTGATTCACCATCCATTTTTTTGGAGTTCAAAGATGAGACTGACATTTCTTCATGACGTCAGCGATGAAGTAGAATTGGAAGCTGGGAAAGGCAATTCAGATCTTCTCGAAGAATTGAAGAAGATAGCGCAATTGGCTTTTAATGGGAATTGGATAGAGAAAATAGATGAAGATGTTATGGAGGACCTACGTCGGCACAGACACAAGCCCTATGACGGTAGTAGTGTCGGAGACTTATTGAGAGTCGTGCGAAATAAGTTCAACCATATGGGGACTGCTCCAGAAAAAGTTAAGGTACTCTCTCGCTATCTTTGGAACAGTAGTGATATGATATTTACAGCGGCATGAATAAAAGGCTCATGTCTATTATTGCTTTGATGATTCTGGCAGGATATCCTCGGATCTAATCCTGGTGATTTGGATGCTTACTTTGCTAAAAAATTCCCCAAACTCTTGATCGAGTCATACAAAGCGGTGTCCCAAAGCTGCAAAAAGGAGAAATTGCTTGCGGGAGTACTTTCTAAGTAATGTGCTTTTGACCGCTTCCCACGGTGATTCCTTCTTCAAGCCAGCAGGGTTGGCCAAAAATATTATGGGACATTCCACTTGTCTTTTTTGTTGTGTCCGCTGTCTTGTTTACGTGGATCAAGCTGGACGGGTGTCAAACTCTATTCGTTTTGTTCCTAATATCAAATTTTAAATAATTTTATAGTATACTATTGCTGCATAATTTAAATGTTTGATGTATTGTTCTTGATATTGCATAAACAAATATTGCATTTCAATTTCACGCAATTTTTTTCAATATCATAATTTTTAAATTTAACTCTTAATCTTTTTTTTCAATAATTTTATTTTGGAGTTCAAAAAAGAAAAAAATGCCCAGGCACACGCTTGGGCCGACAAGGCCCGGTGGTCAGCCCTCGTAGACACTTTCATCAACAAAGGTACCGTCACCCCCTTAATAGTTTAGCAACTTCTTCGCCTAGCTAGTAATTTTTTCCATATGCAACCTAAATATCTAAAGGAAAATATTTAGGTTAAGTAAATCTCAATGAAGTGGGTAGCATTCTCAGTTATGAAAAAAATGTCACTCAACTTACTTGCTAGTGTTTACCTATGAAATAAACATCACTCTTGTTATTTTTGAAGTATTTACCCAAATGGTTACCAATTTTTATGTGTAATTTCTAACATATCTTGGATAGTTGATCATTTTCTCTCATTGGAGGGAATTAACAGTTGAATCTACATGTAATTAAAATATTAAAAAAATAAAATTTATGTATTTCAAAACCTCCAAAAGAAATAAATGGCAATAACATGCATTAACAATGCTAAGGGTCTACTTGTTAACAAGCTAATAGTAACTAATTCTATTCTTTTATTCTCGAGAATAGATTTGCAACGGAAATTCATTTGGTAAATTTTTTGTTCCCAGAAATAGATTTGAAAAAAAATCAAGAAATAGAAAAAAGTTACTTTTTTGTTTTTAGAACAATTCCTAAATCAAGCCCAACCTATTTTTCTTCTCTCTTTTCTTTTCTTCTTTTCTCCCGCTCTCTTCTTCTCTCTTCTTCTTCCTCCTAGCCAGTCATCGGCTGCTAGCCGCCACCGCCATCGCCGACAATCACTAGTGACCGGCTAGGCAAGGTCCGATGAGCTCATTGAACCTCGCCCAACCAGTTCTTGGCTACCACCATGGTCGGTGACTAGTCACATAGGAGGAGGAGGAGGAGTTGAAATTATTCCTAGGAAGGAGGAGGAGGGGGAGGAAAAAAAAAAAGAAAATATAATTAAAGTATTAAAAAATTAAAAGAAATAAAAAAAATTTAAGAGTCCTACCAAATGCGTTTCTATTCCAGAAATATTTGGATAATTACCAAATGTCTTCAAATGCTAAAAAATTGTTCCTAATAACAGAATAAAAAAAAAATCATTTCTGAATTGAAATTATTCCTAGGAACATAATGGCTACCAAATATACCCTAAACCTCACAAAAATTGGAGAAAAAATCTTATCTATCGTTTACAAACTCCATGCTTTCTCTAAACAAATTTACGTACATTTAGTTTGTCTAATCAAGTAGTTCTAGTTTCACAAATGTTCAGATCAGGTCTCTATGACACAAAATCAAATTAGATTTGAGAGCCGTGGCATCAAATGACCCCAAAGTATGATGCGAAAAAATATATGGATGCACACATGGATGTGTGTGTGAAAAAAATAGCCAATATAGACAGTATTGAAGTATGACTCATTACCCATTGTTGACGCTCATGTGGATGTTTACATTGGAAAATTTTTAATCACATCATATTCACTACAGTATCACTCGATGATCATGTCAACTAGATTCGGCTACATTTGGTGTCAAAGGAATTTGATTAAAAAAATTGTGAAAAAAGTAGGAGGACCTCATTAGATAAATTAAAAGTATAAAAACTTGATCAAAAAACAAAGTAAAAATAAAAGTATAGGGGCAAATAGTAAAAAATTTTGTAAAATAATATTTGGCTCTTGGGTCTCTCTCTCTCTCTTTGCTTCATATGTTACAAGTATATTATTTTATTTTATTTTATTCTAAACACATATAATTGGTGAGAATATCTCGAGTCTAAGAAAAAGGTTAAAGACATAATAATATTATTATTAAACAAATCACGCGCTTTTGATATTATGGCTCCAACATTTATTCGCAACCGACCCATCTAAAACAATTATCATTGGTTAAGTCACTTTTGAAATTGTTGCGTGTGAGAAGCTCTAATATAGTTAAAAAAAGAAAAAATCTAATATAGGATGACAGTCACCAACACCTTATCATTTTCCAAACCCTAGTCATCACGTAATCGTGATTATAGAGCATGCTATAATTTCTTTTCCAATAATTTCTGATCATATTCACCACGCAAAGCTGAGCGAGCATCAAATATAAAAGTCAAAGTTCCTAATTACAAATTTTCACGAGGCTGTGCAATTCAAATACCCTGATTCGCCACGTGTCAGTTAACAATTGGTTGCACATTCTTCACTTTTCTACACACGGACTATATAGACGTCGCATATTGTAAGGCAATTAATGCATGACACGGTGATCAAAGCACCCAATTCTCCCGATGAATGGGGACGGGGGCTTTGGGAATCGAAATTGCCACCCCACCAAATTGGTTTTTTTTTTTTTTTTTCGTTAAGATTTCTCTCCCTTTTTTCTTAAATCATTGTATTTGTTATCTTTTGCATACTTTGATTCTCATTGATTTCTATAGAAAAATTTTCTTTTATTTATTTTTTTCTTTCTTTTCAATCCATTTATTAGCTTAAATTTTATTTTTCAACTTAAATTTATCTCAATCAGTCCTTTTTCTAATAAAATTCAAGTACAATCAAATTGTCACATGTTTTTGATGTCTTAAATAAAAAGATACTATCTAGACATTATTATCGGATGTTATATTATTTTTCATCATCAATCCATTTAGGTGTCCCTTTGTATGGCTTAAAATTCCTTTTTCACTTTGAGTTCCATTCAAATTAATCGTTAAATATTTGCTTGAAATCAAATTTTAGAATATTTTTAAATCGGTGTACCTTAGAAGATGACGTCACCACTTTGATGTTGTCATCAAATGTTACAATGCTAATATCTTTAAATCAGTCATCAATCATGATATAATGAAAACTTCACAAGACATCACATATTTTATTGTCACATTTTGTTAGGTGAAATAAATGATAATTAGCCAACGCTGCTTACTATCTAAAAAAAAAATCAAAATTAACAAAAAAAAAGTAACTATTGTGATAAAACATCAAATGTCATTTGTCTATGCGGTCCTTTTGGTTATTTTTTGTCCCAGACCATCCGCATGTATATTTACTAGTGAGATCATAATGTGCAGAAAGATGTAATGATATCCATCCACTAAAACATTGATAGAAAAGGAAAACAAATTACGTTTTAATGTTGATGCTCCTCTGTAATGAAATCCAAGTGCATTACGCGTCATGCCGTGTTGATACCTAATTTGTTTTTCAAATACATATTTATAAAAATAAAATAAAAAAGCGAGAGGGGCCGGATCGGGCCGAATCTGACCTTGGCCCAACCCGCCCCTCCTCTTTTCCTCTCCTTCTCGCGCAGCCCGGCCCAGCTTCCTTCTCTCTTCGGCCCGGCTTGCTGCCCCCTAGCTTGTCTTCTTCCTCCAGGCTGGCCTTCGCGCGCAGGACCTGCAAAAAGAAGAAAAAGAATGCAGCAACAAAAGGACAGGGGGAACAGGACAGAGGGCCATGCGCACTGAACGGCTTAAAAGGGAGAGAGGAGAGACGGGGGGGAACGCAAGACCAAACTGACGAAATTTTGAGCAAACCGTAGAAAACCCAAACTTTTTGTTGCGAATAATGTTGATTTGGAGCTCAATATGATGGGTTTATGCCACGAACGACGTTAAATCCGAACCTGGAAGTGGTATTCCGAGTCGCACATCAACCGTTTGACAAAATGTCTGAATGAAGCACCGAATTCGAGTTCTTAAAAACGATGCTTAAAATCTTTGTTTTGCGCTCGATTTGTCCTAATATTGATGTATTAAACGTGCGTTTCT
Organism: Eucalyptus marginata; assembly: GCA_014182565.1. Classification (NCBI taxonomy): domain Eukaryota; kingdom Viridiplantae; phylum Streptophyta; class Magnoliopsida; order Myrtales; family Myrtaceae; genus Eucalyptus; species Eucalyptus marginata. Next base: position 21,582,476 of record CM024587.1, read on the forward strand.
CTTTGATTTTGTGGTATATCGTTCGATGCCCGAGTCGGTCATGGATGAATGTCTTCTCGTCAGAAAACCCGCACCCTTCGCTGGAGGAGCCCACGGTTAGAGGCCGCCATAGTCAGTCTTTTCTTTTTGTCTCGGTGTGCATATATGTGGCTGAGCTGTTAGAATGGTCGTTGAACTCGAAATATATATGTTTGGTATCATTGAAGCCGCCGGCGACGTTTGGCGACGCCCGGAATGATGACCGGCGGTGACGACCGGATGAGAGTCGGAAAGGTTGATTGTCGACGCCGGACCGGTTGAGATTCTGGCTTGAGTTCTTGTAGCAAAGTCTCAGTTTTGAGTTCGTCCATGAGTAGCTTTCGGTGAAGGCATGGTCTCGGTGAAGTCCAGGGAAGAAGACAACGTGAAGAAGAAGAAGACCAAAAGGGAAAAGAAAAGAAAAAAGAAATAAAAAGGGGTGATGAAAAGAAATGAAAAAAGACAAAAGGGAAGAAAGGACGGCGGATGGGGACGTTAGGTGAAGAAGTAGGGAGTGCAGTAAATAGGACAAAACAGGGAAAGGGACAAAAAGAGAAAAGAAAGAAAAAACAAAACTAAAAAATTTTCGTTTTTATCCAATTGGGTTGGATCCGGATTTGGGTCGAGTCAGCGAGTCGGATCGGGTTTATCCGGTCCGAACCCGTTTTCCCGAATATTATAATATTAAATATTAAAAATATATTTAAAAATTCAAAAAATTCAAAAAAAATTTCCGAAAATTCAGCAACTTTCACAGAACATTAAAAAATTCAAAAAAATTCAGACAATATTGAAAAATCGAGTTTTTTTAATAACAAATTAATTAAAAAAGAAAAATTAGAAAATTAAGGAAAATTTAAAAATTCTCAGAAAATTCCAAAATTCAGAAAAGTCTAAAAATTTCAGTAGTAATTAGATAGACACCAAAAAAAAATCAAAAGATTTAAAAACATCAAAAGGATTTGGAAAATTCAAAAATTCAATTTTCTGAAAAATCCAAAAAAATTCTAAAAAAAAATCTTCAAAAATGTTAAAATTAATCTCTTGGTTTATTTTCTCTTAAAAAATGGAAGTCTTTCAATTTAGAATCCTGCTCAAAAAGTTCTAGTTGTCCTTAAGGCGAATACCCTTAATTGTGCAATTTTGATATGTTGATTTTGGCTTCCATTTAGTCTAGTTAGGATTAGTATTTATATTTTCTTTGATGTTAAATTTTTGATCTCCCATGCAATTTATTTAAATGTTTTCCTTGGTTGCCAATTATTATTTTAATGATTGCGCATCCACATGATCACTTTTACATGTTAGTGGATAAGTATAAAATTAATTCAAACTGCATGACAAAAATCTTTTTTAAAATGAATAAGATATGTATCGAAATGGCACTAATTGGTTAATTAGTATAATCAAATCCCGACCCTAGATTTTCTGGTTACGTAGGAAATAAGTTATACTCTCATGCCTCACTTGGTTTTTAACCGACTCCAAGGTTAGTGACGACCCTTTATTGCAAAATTCTTAAGAACATCCCAATGTCGCGTGAGGTATGGGCTTGGGAGAGTCCGTGCCTAATCATGGGTCTTAGGTCCGTCCTTTAGGCAATACCCCTAAACTTATTCCTTTCTCCCGAGAGGTAGGTCGCGACATGTTGTGCTTGTGAAGATTAAGACACGCTTACAAAGAATCTTTGTCCATACACGACATCAACAAATATAAATTCACTTCATGGTCGTTCATCTACTGACTCGAGAGTAAAGCGATTTCATGTTTCATTTGAATACAACAATAAATGGTATGACTAAAGACTGCAAAGTCAACTCCATGTTTGTTTTAATGAATATTGCCAAACAAAAATGAAGGAAAGACAAATCTTGTTCCACCATCCTTTCTATATCCTGGAGGGTGACGACCTAGAACAATCACATCATTTGGTACAAGTGTTCGTATGTTACATGACAAAGCTTCTCTAAGAATTCGATGCGGGCTTGTGACTTCAAATAAATCAACGGAATAAAAAATAAAACAGGCTGGGCCAGATAAAGTAGGAATTGTGCTAAATATTAGTCTTGTGAACCTAATAACGGGCACTTTTGTTGGCTATGTTTATTATATTAAGACGGTTGAACAATGAAAACGATGAAGGCTCTAGCCTGCTTAATTTCAAGAGCATGAACTAAGGGTGAGCATGGTCCGGGTTGGGCCAGTCCATCCCCTAACCCTAGGACCAACCCGCTGAGAGGACCGAGGCGACCCAATGGGTTCGATTCGGTTCTAGGGTCAACCTAAGATCAACCTATAATTTTTTTTGTTTCATTTTTTGCACTTCCTAAAAAGGCGACCGAAGACTGGACCGACCCAATAGGTTTGGCGACGAGCGAGGTTAGCAAAGAGAGGCGAGCGTCGAGTGGGGCAAGTGTCAAGCGTTGAGCGACGCAAGCAACCGAAGCGAGGAGGCGAGTGTCAAATGGCAAGCGAAAAGTTGTTTCCTTCAATTTTGGTAAGTTGAAGACTAAGAGCACGAATGATAACCATTCGGCGAAATTGATTTGGAAGAAAAATAGATTTTTCTATTTTTATTTCTAGAAAAGTTTCTAAGCAAAAATAACCGTTTGATAATGACACAAAATTTCTACTTTAAAAATAGAAATTCGTTTGATAACGACATAAAATTTCTTCCTTTTGGACGGCGGTGGACTGACGATTGGCGATGATGGACGGGCGGCGATCGGTGGTGACGGCCGAGCGGGCCGACGGGTGGCGGCGGGCGGGCGGTGGCGGCCAGCGGCGGGCGGGGCGGCGGCGGCGGGCAGCCGGCAACCATCGGCGGCCGGCGCCGGTGATGGCCGACGACCCGGCGGCGAGCGGCCCCGACGGACAATGGTCGGTGGCGATGAATGACGAACTAGTTGACAAATGATGAGAAGAATTTTTATTTCTTATTTTTGTTCCAAAAATAGAAAAGTAGAAAATTTTAGCTTCTGATTTCTATTCCAAACTTATTTCTGGAACAATAATCTATTTCAGAAATAAAAAATGAAATGATGTTACCAATCGGATTTCTATTCAGAAACAAGTCTAAAATAGAAAAAATTGTTTCTAGGATAGAAATTCTGGTTGTCATGCACCCCCTAAGAGGACAAATAAGATATAAGAGAATAAGTACTGGAGGAGGATATCATGAAGAGCTATTTACGCCATGAGGACTCCTCACAGAGACATTTTCTTCATTTGTAATTATGGCTGTTGAAGCAGTAAAAGACATTAAAGTCCAAGCTATTAAAGAACAATGTAAAATTACTTGAACTCCTCACTAAGGAGTCGTTTAATGCTATTGACGCCATTTGACTTAAGGTTTTCACTATATAAAAAAATTATAAATAATATATTAGATATATAATATATTATATATTATATACTGATTAGGGTTGATTTGGGTTGGACCAACCCTAAATAGATAGGATCAAGGACCAATCCGCATAGTACTCGTCTAAGGATCCTAGGATCAAGGACCGACCCAATCCCCCTGAGAACTGGACTAGGACCATCAGGGTTGAGCAGTCCGTAGTCGGTCCAAGGTCAATCTAGATCGATACTCACCCCTAGTATGAACCCCGGGGCCATGGCCGGGCAAGGGGCATTCTTCATATTCTGTGTATTATTCCTAGTGTAGTTTGCACATGAGAGCGTTATTTATCCACTATTGCTTGATTACTAGGATTATATGCTCTTTAAATACGCATGATCTCCATTTACTTATTACTTTAGACTTTTGGTTAGACTTTCTAACACTGTACGTAAAAATGATTATGATAGATTAATTTCTTAACATTATCAGTGAATTTCCAATTTGAGAGTTTAACCATCAATAAAATCAATATCTAGTTAATTCTAAATAAAGGTAACTAAAACAACGTCAAACAACGGCGCCCATGCATGATCTCAATGGAATTAGCGAACTATGATGGTGATTTCTTCTTCAATCCAACGATAGTGGCTATGAAGCATAACTTTGTTTGAACTGAGAGATTACTGCTTTATTTAACTTCTGGCGGCACTGGTGAAATCGACTGCTGAAGACTTTATTTTGTGCTTGCTTGCTTATGTTCTGCTTTACATGACTCCTCAAGCATGTTCACAGAGACAATAGCCATGCCTCAATCAAACTAAGTCCTTTAGACCTATTCTTTACTGGCATTGAATCAGTTCTCAGGCAGCAATTTTGGAGTCATTCGCGAGATAGGCAATCCTAACTGGCCTCGAGTTACCCTGAAGGATATTATATCGTGGGCTTAGTTTTGTACCTCACATATGTCAACTCCATAGATCAAGATCAATGTTATAATCTAGGATGAAGTCCGCAGTTTTTCACTATGGTTCTCAGTTAGTAAGTATTTAGTGGTAAATTGACAAGTTTCCCATTTTAATTAAATTTGGCTCATAGGGGTGGCAACTCTTATTTGAAAGCACTAGTATAAACACCTAAAGAGGGGGTGAATAGGTGTGAAAACAAATTTTGCGAAATGTAGTAAAATTACTTTAATTTTAAACTAAGTCTGATGAACAACAAACTTTGAAGAAGAATTCAGACTTTAACAACTATTTCGAAACGCAAAAAAGTATCACAACAAATAAAGTAAATGAGTTCAAGGAAGAAAAAATGAACACAATATTTATAGTAGTTCGGTTTAGATTAAGCCTACGTCTACTCTCCCACGCTGATAGCCTTTTGGCTGGTTTTCACTATGAATCGAAAAAGAGTGTTACAACCTTATAGCATTGAATTCTCAGTGAAGAGATTTTACTACTCTCACAAATTCACTCTTTAGAGTTTCTCTCTTTTTCGAATACAAGTTTGAGCATTGTATGAGGGAGAATAAGTGATTTGGGAAGCTTCAGGCTTTGAAATTTTTCTTTCACGCACACTTCGAATGACTTGAAAAACCTCCTTAAATACTCTTCCATGCTTTTTCGACCGTTGGCACTTTCCAGATGAATTCTTCCAATCAACCCGTTAAACAGAATCAATCAAAGACATCTCGAGCTGTTTGAAGATTGTGATGAAAGTCCGATGATCCTGATCGCCTATACAGTCAGAATATTGGTTTCCTTGAGTGGATTCTTTCCAAATAAACTTGCCTTCCAAAAATGATTTTTCCGTTCCGTGATTGATGTCAACAAAGATATCCAAAAATGGTAAGTGAGATTTCCAACCAGAAAGCTATATATATCATGTTCGTATTGAAGCCTTGAAGGAAGATAAATAATCCTAAATCTGATTATATCTTCGTTATTCACTTGCATTCAGATTGGATCTTCGTCAGAAAGGGGCAGACTTCTGATATAAGATAGACTTTGAAGAAATTACACAAAAGTCTCGTATTCCTCAAATAAGAATAGAACTAGAAAAGTTTTGTCTACTTCAAAATCTAATAGGAGTTTTCTCCAACATTATTGTGTTGCTGTTGACACCAAAAATAATCCGCTAGGTACACAGATAAGGGCAAACACGTGGATGGCACTCGAATATGAGCAGTCACATGCAAAGCATGTGGATATCAGTGCATATATGTCCTCTCATCAATAAGTGTAAGGATTAACATACACATATTAATGATGATATTCGCTAATGCCATGTACTCATTTGCCGAAATACGGCTGTGGATAGCTGGTAGCCAATAATATAGGCTGCTGCTATAAATGTATATTGAAAGGACATTAGCAAGCTATCTAGAATTAAAATCGATGAAGTAGTTAAGATCAAATGCACACGTTTTTTTGAGGGAATAGTTACAATCAGACAACAAGATCATGGGACACATTGTTACGGTTTACACGAGGCATGCGAAGTTATTGAGATGTGGAGATAGCAAGCGGAAATGACTGAAGGAAACGTAGCCGTCGAGAACTGTCTAAAGGCAGTTACCATGAACCATTAGAAATACAATTAGTTGTCCATTGGAGACAACCCCCGGGACGCGTGCACAAATCAGGCAAATTTACTCTTTATATTTATTTACTTGCACTTTATCTTTTTTAGTTGTAGCTTTTAAATCTGCACCATTGATTAAATTCCAGCATATATCTTTATCATGGGTGTTGCATCGTCGATTATATTCCAATGTAGTGTTTTTATGTTCTCAGGTTGTGGTGTTGATTAAATTCCATCATAATTTGTTTGCACAATTTGTCATGTTATCAAGTTTATAATTTTCAAGCCCTATCATCGATTAAATTCCGACTTGGTTAGAGATTGTACAATGTAGTTTGGATAGAAGAAGCTGATTTTTGTTTGTCTATAATATTTCCTGTCCAGAACTGGCACAGAACCCTGATTTTCTCAAATAAAAACTGAAAAATGACTTTGGACGATGAAACATCTTTTTGGCACACCCAATGAACCAATGTTATTGATTTGAGGAAATACAATGACACGTGGTACAAGGAGTCAACCCGATACCAGTGATACTGGTGGGAATAAGTTACCCACAGCCCGCTGACGAATGGGTAGGATGCGCTGAGTTGTCTGTCGACGGCACCTCCAGCACTCGATCAAGCATCAGATGGGGATGTTGATGTTTCGAGGCAACTTAATGAAGAGCAAACAAGGCAATTGGAATCAAGCCTAGACATAATGGTTGCTACGAGGATGCTGGAAGAGCATCGAAATGAAACGACGAATAATTTGACACAACACCTTCTGAGGTGATGAAACCGCTGGTCATCAACATTTACCGTGAGTGCCTACAAGGACAACATGGGACATGGAACAATCCGACTCAAACACAGGCCAGCCCAGTTGCTGCCGTGTCTACTGGGTATGTTCATCCCCTGCTGTTGCTCAAATCACTTTTGGTACCTTTAGACAGGTTATCTCTCCTCCACCACCGAGGATTTTGCAAAGAGGTGAGCCTCTTGGCACGACCCAGACCTGTGGGTCGCAGAGATGAATTATGGTGATGCTCTAAAACTTTTCTGTAGACGCACCTTTAGAAAGGATTGTCCAGAACATGACTATGTTGATCTCTGAAAGAATTGTGTCCGCTACTAGAAGACTTCCACTAGTTCTTGAGCTTGCAGGTTCACACTTGTCTATGTTTCGGGAACAAAAAGAAGTATGGGAAGCTCTGCTGCAAAAGTTAGAAAAACTACCTGACGATGATGTCCAGAAGAAGTTGAAGATTCATTATGAACTATTAAGCAGTTCCCAACGGCACATTTTTCTTGCCATAGCTTGTTTTCTTGTAGGAGTGGAAGGAACTCGACTTGTTCCCTTCTCTCGAACTCGACAAGCTCTGTCTCATGTCCATTGTAAAGATTGGAGATGACAAGAGGATGTGGATGCATGATCAACTAAGTAAGCTCGGCAGGCAAATTGTTAAAGACGATCGCACGAAACATGGGAAGAACAGTAGACTATGGGCCACTGAAGCTCGGAAGATTTTTAAACAAGATGAGGTAAGATTTGACATTTCCTTTTTATTCTGTCTATTGAATATTTAACTCTCCTCATTTTGATCCCCTCTGGAAAGAGCCAAACATAAATGATGTGAATTTGGAGGGCAAAGTGAATCGGTAAAATTAGTCGAAAGGAAGGAAAAGAAATTGGACATCAGATTTACATGATTTAGTCCGAATATTGAAACTTATGTTGATGGGAAAAGCAGCACAGCTTTTCACTATAGAAACAAGCGATACAACAGATATTACAATCATTTAAGTACTCAAACACACAGTCTCGATATTTTTCAATTCTAATTACACTCAATAATTCAGATAGTATTTAATCCTTCATAAGTTTTAGTAAAATCTCGTTTGAGAATTATGTAAATTCTAATCATAAGAATTTAATTCAGCTCCACCACTCAGCATCTTCTTAAATCTCACTCTCGAAGGAGAGCCCAGAGTGTAATAGAGCAATAATTAACCCTCTCGGCCCACCGAAGAACTTGGCGCACTCCTTTTGTTGGACGTCTCTCTTTTATAATACAAAAGAGAGTCTCCATAATTTATTGCAGAAGGAGGAAGCCTTCTTTAGACTAAACAAAAGACAAAGGAGGGCCACCATAATTTATGGGCATGCATGCATGTGCATGCCTGAAAGGACGGAAGAAAATGGACCTAGTGCCTTCTTTTCTCTTGCTTTCTTTCTTCCATATCAATTCCTTTTGCGGCAGAATTAATGAGGCTTCCATGAAAGAGGACAAACGAAGCCCACAATAGATGACCAAAAGGAGAGAAGACGTTCAACGCCCACAATCTTCTATGGGTATGCATGTGACACGGCCACGGACGAAGCATGATCCAAGACCGTCCATGATTCAGCCGTGTCACACACAAGGACTTTTCTGCAGAGAGCCCTGATCAATTCGTGAACGATCCGTGAATTGTACACGATCCGTCCATGCGCGATACGGGGGAAGATCCGTGCACGACCAATGACCGACTCCTGATCCATGCTCGACCAGCCCCTGCACAACCTGGAGTTGTTCACCTACTCCGTGTCAGGTGGCCATGTTGACCCTGATCTTGCTTATGACATGTGCCCATGGGTTTTTTCAAGGCCTAGAGCCATTGAGTGGCCTGTTATGTAGACTTGTAATGATGGCCATCGTTCAAACACAATCGTTGGATCGGCGGGACAATCAACGCCCATGAGAGAACTGTCTTGATGGAACTTGTATAGAAGATATTCCGGTCTCCGAAGGTATGAAGCATCTCAAAACTCTTGGCGCCTCTAACTGTAAATCGTTGGCGCAAGAATCCAGCGAAATTGGTGATATAAAATCGCTAGAATTTCTTTCGATGGATGGCTTTGAACTTACCACACTCCCAGATTCAATTGAAAGGCTATAAAAGTTTTTCTTTTTTCCTTTTTTTTGGGTCATGAAAAGGCTAGAAAAGTCGAAACAACTGTCTTTGAGGGATTGTCAGTTGATGTGGAAACTTCCGGACGCCATTGGAAAATTGACATCATTAGAGAATCTGGATCTCTCAAGTACAAGAATTGATCAATTACCACTGGCATGTGGTAATATGCAAAATTTGAAGGTGCTGAAAATGGATGGAAATTTCATTAGAAAGTTCCCTCAAACTACTGGAATGCTGAAGCAGCTTGAGGAGATTCATGCATCACGCCGTAGGAGTTCGGAAAAAATTCCTGAGGAGATCAAAGGCTTGTCTTGTTTGAGAATTTTGGTGTTGGCACATAACAATATTCCCGGCCTACCAAAGAGCATCTCTAGTCTATCTCATCTCCAAAACCTCTATTTATATGGCTGCGACAATGTTCATGAGGTTCCCGCTTCCTTCTAGTTTAGTCGCTTTGCATCTTACTTATTGTTGGAGTTTTTGTTTGTTAAAACAAAAAACAAGTGTTTTTTTACCTTGTCCCACATGGGAAAGATGGGAAAAAGTAAACCAGTTTAAAAGTGTGGGATTTCCTTTGTAGGTTTAAAGGAATGATTAGGTGGGGCTAGACCCCACCATACCCGCGTGCGGGTGCGCGATTTTGGCGCGATTATTAGGCGCACTTAGCACTTTGCACGCTTGCGCGTCCGCGGTTTAATTAGCACTAATCCCTATGTTATTTATTTTATTTTTGTTTTGAGAATTTTCGGAAATGAAATATAAAAATGAAAATTGAAATTTTATTTATTAAATAAATAAATAAATAAATAAATATTAATTATTATTCCGAATTTATTTGTGTCTTTTCATTTGCAAATGACACCCGTTCGGTTTGCAACCTTTCCCGAAGGGTTGCATTGGTTCGGTTTTTTAACTTCTTACGAATAGACACCTTTGTTCATTTGAGCAAATTTCGAAAGAATGTGTTTGTTCATTTCGCAACTTTTCACGAAGAGTTGTCTTCGTTTTTTAAGACTAGTTTATATATACTTGTCGGATTGAAAGAACTAGTGTGATCATTCTTCATTTTTCGAGTCTTCTTTCTGAAAAACGACAGCCATTCTTTCAATTGTTTTAGAGATCCTGGAGAAATACTAGAATTGCTATCTAGTATTCTCAATTTGAGACTTTGTTGTATCCTGGAGGATATTTTGCCGGTGACCATTAGCAACTTTGTGGGGCAAATAAATCCTTAAAGAAAGTGATATCACGCCTCAAAGTCCGATTCGAGTACTCAAAGATCCGTCTTCATTGTTCTACCCTATTCGAAGCCATATTGAAACAACACTTATGACATAAGTAAATTGAAGTCTTTGGATATTTCAAATCTTACCAGTCTTAAAGAGTTTTACCTTGCCAATTATTTGGAGGAGGAGGCGTCTCCCAGTGCAGACCCAGATGTGACGGTGGAACCGGTCACCCTTTCGGAGATTGGCAAAGTGACAAGTTGAGACCTTGGAATTGTGCCTCACAGGCCTCACTCCACTGCCGGAAGAAATGGATTCCTTTTCACAGCTAAGGAAGCTTGATCTTTAATGTCCAGACCTGCGATGTCTTCCAAAACTACCCAACAGTCTGAAAAACCTGACCCTCCAACACCGCAAATCCTTGGAGGCATTGCCGGATCTTAGGTATCTTAAGTCTTTATCGGGGTTGGAGCTTTTCTCATGTGCAGTAACGAAAATCCAAGGACTTGGAAGTCTCTCCTCCTTGGAAGCATTGTTTATTTCTCACTGCAAGCTTGAAAAGCTAGATGGTCTTGAATGCTTGCCATGCCTGACAATATTGACCATCTCATACTGTGATTTCCTTCGAGGACTGCCAGATCTGTCAAACTTGAAGCAGCTGAGAGAACGTAAAATCCAAAATTGTAAGAACATACCTTAACAGGACAGCCACTAGTGGTTGAGCTCCCTAGAAAAGCCAGAGATTTGCGAAGTTCATGGCAGCCAACTGATCTAAATCAAGACTCGGGACAGATCCATTTCATGCTTCCTTGAGCTAGGTTGAAGTTTCTGAAGCAAAGGTATGT